>APFE030848100.1:1539-37250 GCA_000404065.3 Pinus taeda | reverse complement strand
GAAACTCTGGAAAGAGGCCATGGTTGATGAAATGGCATCTTTGCACAAAAATGAGGCTTGGGATCTGGTGGAGTTGCCAGCTGGAAGGAAACCCATTGGCAGCAAATGGGTGTTCAAGAAGAATAAAAATGTAGAAGGAAAGGTGGAGAAATATAAAGCTCAGTTGGTAGAAAAATGTTATTCCCACATGCTAGGAATTGATTTTGGTGCTATTTTTTCTCCTGTTGCGAAAGTAGCTTATACTACATTACTTTTATCTGTTGTTTCTACTTTTGATTTTGAGGTAGAACAGATGGATGTGAAGACATCATTTCTTCACGGGGATCTGGAAGAGGAAACCTACATGAAGCAACCTGAAGGCTTTGTGGTGAAGGGTAAGAAAGAACTGGTAGGCAAGTTAAAGAAGTCTCTGTAAGGGTTAAAAAAGTCTTGTATGTGGATGATATGTTGTTGGTTGGAAATGAAAAAGAAATTATCCAGGATTTGAAGACCCAATTGTCCTCCAAATTCGACATGAAAGATATTGGTGCTGCAAACTATATTTTAGGCATGGAAATTAAAAGAGATTGAGCAAAGAGGAACCTCTGGTTAAACTAGAGGAAGTATGTCGAGACAATTTTGCAGAGGTTTAATATGCAGGATAGTAAACCAGTGAAGGTTCCTATTCCTGTAGGTGTGAAGTTATCTGTTGAACTTTGTCCCAAGACACAAGAAGAGGAAGAGGACATGTCTCGTGTTCCATATGCAAGTGCAGTCGATAGCTTGATGTATGCAATGGTCTGTACTACACCAAAAATTGCACATGTAGTGGGAGTATTGAGCAGGTTTATGTCAAAACCAAGGAAGGAGCACTAGACAACAGTGAAGCGAATTTTCAAGTATTTGTGTGGCACTAGTGATTATGGTTTGTTCTACCAAGGAAGACCAGGATTGGAGAGAGTGTTGGATATTTGTGGCTTTGTTGATGTAGGCTGGACTGGAGATCTAGATCAGAGAAGATCTACAAGTGGGTATGTGTTTAACCCATTTGGAGGTGTAGTCACTTGGATGAGTAAGAAACAATCTATAGTGGCACTATCAACTACAAAGGCATAATACATGGCAGCCACTCATGCAAGAAAGGAAGCAGTTTGGTTGCAGAGATTGTGTTCAAGTATGGGGTTAGTATAGGGAGCTATAAGGAGATACTGTGACAGCCAAAGTGAAATTTTCTTGGCAAAGAACCCTGCATATCATTCAAAGACAAAGCACATTGATGTTCAGTATCACTTTGTGAGGGATATGATAGAAGACAAAAAGATGTTGCTGGTAAAGGTGGACACTTTGAAGAATACTATAGATGCATTGACAAAATCTATGAGCTCTGAGTAGTCTCTTGGTGTAGAGAAAAATTGGGCATTGCAGGGCTGGATAAAATACTAAGCTCTCTTATGCCCCCCTATGGAAAGAAAACAACAAGTGGGAGAATGTTGGGTTTTGTTAGATTATTTCCACGACTAACCCATGTAGTTAACTGGGAGTTAGAAGGGGGGCAGAGCCCCCCCTTCGTTGCGTCGATTACGTAGCGGGGGAGCACAAGGCTTTTGATGGGTGAAGGTAACCCCCCTCTATGGAGTTCAGGGCAGCACCCCAGAAAAAATTGTTTTTTGGACCCTATATTAGGTTGGGCGGACCTACCTATGGTTTTGTGCATGATTTTTCGCACATGATTTTGGACGCGATGGTTTTCAGTCCATGGTATTGGATTCTTCGACATGTATAAATATGTATTGTAACATTGAAAGGAACATAATGAAAAATCAAGCTAGTAGTCTCGGTTTTGGGATCCAGGGGAAAATCTTTGTGTATATGTGTTTTATGTGTTATGCTCTCACAATGTTTATTTTCTATGTTTTAGAATTTGTATGCAAGTAATTTATGTACACGGTTAAAACCTACAAAGTCAAAGTAAGAAAAGGAAGTTGGATTCTACAGCTGTTACTACCCCTAATAATGAACCAATGGATGTTGTCTGGAAAGACTCACACATCGACTTGTCTGCCAACCTTACTAGACTGTCATAGTTTGTAGGTGCCAATGTTACAGTTACCATCAACAAAGCAACAGAGGTGCAAATGTTGCTTAAGGAAAAAGAAGATAAAATTTTGTCGCATGAACAACAATTACAGCAGGCAAAATCTTACCGGTAAGCAAAGACATAGTTAGCTAAGCTCCAACAAGATTTCGAACAGATGCAAATAAAACATCAAGCCAGCTTAGCAGAGAAGGAAGCGCAAATACAAGGAATAAATGATCTACATTAGGATGATCCAAAAATTGATCAGTTTATTATTGAAGTGCTTGGCCTTAACTCCCAGCTGATGTGCCAAAAGGAACTATTATTGCGGAATATTTCGCAATGGAATTCTTATTGTGAAACAAGCGACAAATTGATGAGTCAAGTTGTTGAAATGAGGCTTGAATATGATGAAATATTCAAAAAGGTTTCCAAATTCATTACTTGGCAGAATTCAAAAGATGGGAGAAAAGTCGACTTGCCTAAAATTGATGAGTCACATAAAGAAATATTATTTTCAAACTGGGATTCTCAGCTTAGAGAGGTAGAAAAGGAAACAACAGACGCGGCAACAACAACAAAACATTGTTATCAAAAATATTAATGAAAATTTACATAGCGCCAACCTTGTGGTAGAATCCATTTCGGGTTTTCTTCCTAATGTAAAACATCTTGAACTACAGTGGAGGCAGGCAACAGAAAAAAAAGAAGAGGAAATTAGGCAAATAACCAAGTTAATCTGGGAAGCATATTGGCGACATTTAGTGAAACCTCATAGCTAGTGGATGACCCTGTGATGCCTAACCACTTCTACGGAGAAAATGGTACCAGCATTGACCAACACCATGTTCACTGGGCAGTTGAAAGTTGAAATCGAACAACTGACACAACTCAAGCCCATGATGGACATTTGCGATCTAAAGGATCAAATGCAGAACAATTAGTCACCATGCTCATTTTTATTTTTGTTTTATTTTGCATAATTTGAAGAAGGTCGTTTAACCTCCTCAACTATTTTTGTAATAATATATTTTTAGTTTTATAGTTTAGTATTTAAACCCCTCTCATGCATTTAGAGAGGGGTCCTAAAATTTTATCAGAAACAATCTTCAAAACATGCACTTTATCTCTTTGAGAAAGTTCTAGTGAAATGAATGGAACAGGATTTATTTTTATATTATCTAGCATCTTCTATTGAAATTGCACTTTTGTACTCTTAGATGGTGTTGGATGGATTGAATGTAGATCAATATTGTTGAAGCACATGAATAGGAATTATTATAAATGATACTTTTATCTCGTGATTATTTTTACTTATGTATCAAGCAATAATTTATCTTCAAAGTTATTTATGTATGAAAGTTTGAATCTTGGTTAGCATTATTTTACTTCTGTATGATGATGGCCTATATTTTACGTTGAATACATGAATAATTTCTTATGCGATATATCTTTCACAATTGTTTCGGCTAACTTTTTATATGAAACGATTATTGTTAAATGATTTCATTTCTTATTTGAAATTGAATGATCTTTATTACCAATTGCTTTTGCACATTATTGTAGATTGCATACTTCAAATTATTCTCGATATAGTCATAATTAGATAGTGTTTAAATTAGGATAAATGCATGTGATAATTAGTTTAGATTAGATTACTTTTATCTTAAACATTACTCCAAAACATCACATATCACCCCATTAGCACAATCATAAAATATATTCGGAAACTGGTCCCATTATCCCCAATTGGAGCCACTAATCCAAATGGGAAAGGAGCTGCCAACCAAGGTCCAGATTGGGTGGTTTTCTGATCCGAATTGGATCCTTAAACTCTCTTAAAGCTACCCGAACTTTGTAAAAAACCCATACCAAAGTTTAAAGTCTTATGGATGTTGAAGCCTATCAGAAATAACCTCTGAACAACAACAATTTGTAGCCAGCACAGAGCAATGAGGACCTTCGGTCCAAGCGCATTAATTGTTGGCCCATGGGGACTATGCATGGTATAAAAATGGCAGTTAGGAGTCTCAGACCAGAAAACGGAGGCTGTTTCTGATGCAGGATTAGTGTAAAGTGCTTTGCTAGGAAAAATCCCTCGAAATGGTAAAGCCTTGAGCGCTCGATCACAAGGAAAGCCAAGAAACCATGGGAAAAGTTCTAAAACCAAAGGTGAGTCCCACACTCCAAAACCGGTGGAATATCGAAGGCATTTTTGGTGGTAAGCGGGTTTGTTAGAGGACCCAGCGATTCCATACAGTGAATGATGCGTGTCCGATGGATGAGAGAGAAAATTTCTCTCATCATGGGCTAACGTCTGAGCAAGTCAACCGCGCGATAAGAGTGATAATTGTAGGATTTGGAGGCACTAGATCTAATGGAAGAGATTGCTCCCGATGGGAAACCAGATTCGACGGAGAAAATAAGCTTCGACACATAAAGGTTGAAGTCTAATTGGACAGTTGAGTTGGCAGATGAATCATTTCACAAAGTAACCGAAGTAACGAACCACTTGAGGAAGAGCTGGCTCAACTCATGAGGAGACAAGTGGCCACCTCTTTGTGAAGCATTACACTGATGATGACGCAGAGTAGGGAATTCCAACAGACAGAGGTAGGTGATCTAAAGAGCCAGGAGAGGAAGCGAACAGTCATGAGATGGATTGGCGTTAAGCCACAAACAGATAGAGAGTAAAAGGAAAAAAAGGAGAGAGTAGCCTAAGAAGTAGTAGAGTAGACCTGGAAGTGGAAAAACTAGTGCCAATCTCACTATAATAAGTAGAGCCACCAGAGATTAGAGGGCGAAAAGCGAAGAAAACGCTGAATGCACAGAGAGTCTGGGGAGTCACTCGGAGGTCGAGTGAAAAGCCAAAGAGTTCAATCTAAAGTAGCATATTGTTGTTGGAGTTGCTTGGAGGTCGAGCGATTCACAGAGGCATGCAGAGGCCGAGCGAAAGAGCTTAGAGAAGCCAGAACAAAGAGCAAGAGCGAGCACCAAAAGCTAAAGCTGAGAGCTAAAACCAGAGCCTGAGCCACAGAGCCACAGCTAGAGCTGAGAGCCAGAACCAAAGCTCGAGCCATAGAGCTAGAGCCAGAGTCAGAGCCATAGCCAGAGCAAGAGCCAGAGCTAGAGCTAAGAGCTAGAGCTAGAAAGTCAAAGAGCTCCAAGAGCCAAGGGATAAGATGGTGTTCTGAGCCCAATATTCCTATATAAAACATTGGAGTTAAGTGTAGCACTTGTAAAAGAACTATTTCCATAATCCCAGAGAGCCCAATAGAGTTGATTAGAGCTCAAGGAGAGGTAGCCCAAGATATCAGGGTGAACTCCATATTATACTGTTGCCTTATGTGTTTGTTTTTATTGTTGCTTTAATTACTGTTATATGCATATATATAGCAGCTTAAGTACCTTCCCATATCAGCACAAACAACAGATTTTAGAGTAAGTAATCAGCTGAAAACAAATACAAGCATACACCCATATTTTCAAGAATTTCCTATTTCTGCATTGGTTGATCAAATAGACTTGGGAAAATTTAAAGCTTTGGAAGTGGGAGAGGTTCTTGTAAGTTATAAAAGAAGCCTAAGAGCCCCATTTTCAGATCAGGTAGTATTAGAGATTAAGATTGATTAAACCCACCTTCAAAGAAGGTTGTAATAGAATGCTTGATTGACAGGGCAAATATTGCCTGTCTGAAAGGTGTTTGGACAGTCAAGGATTGGTTGCCTCATCGATTGTATGCTTGGTTGTAAATTGACTATTGTTTGAGTTTGCAAAGGTGAAGGGAAAGCTATTGAAGGCATTCTTCTATCCAAAAGGACCTCAAAGCAACCCTTGAAGCATAAGAGGTTTGTCGCAAAAGTTTGCTTGAGTAAGCTCTTTAATAATCTTGTTTGAAGTTCTTTTGTTCATTTGCATAATGACAACTTCTACAAGTGAGTCCTCAAATTGCTCCTTCATCAGAAGATTCTCTGATGGAGACATGAAGCAAGACTTGTCCACCATGATGGATATGGTGAGAGAAATGTATGAGGATGGAAGGAAGAGCAACATACTTAGAGAGAAGTTGAATTACGTGGAGGAAGAGAAGCAGATGCTTTCTGGAAAATTGCAGGAAATGTAGAGGCAACTTCATATTGCAAGTGTGAACCTAAAAAGGATGCATGAGTTGTAGTCACAACTCTTTGTTGCAAAAGAAGCCTTGGCCAAGTATCAACTTGAAGAAGAGGTAAACCATTCCTGTTTGTCTTCAAATTCTTCTAAGAATGCTTATATTGGTTCTTTTGAAAAACATACCAGAGGCTTAGGTTCCAAGCTAATGTCCAAGATGGGCTATGAAGGAAAAGGATTGGGAAAACATGCACAAGCTATTGTCGAGCCAATAATGGTTGAGGAAAGGCCTAAGTATTTGGGTCTTGGCTATGGACAGTCTTATGGAGAGAATTCCAAAGCTACCATGAAGACCATTGAAACAGTTCTGAAAAGGAGTTTCATTGCAGGTCCTCTACCTCAGAAGGGTGAGGATTGTACTAAGGAGGAATGCAATAGCTCGAGACATCATTTGCATGATGCAGATGTTTAGGAGCACATAATTGAACCAGAGAGTTGTGGAAACTCTGATAGCCTTGAAGAAAGTGATGGTATTCCAAATGGAGCCACTTCTTCATTTTCTTCACCTTCTCATGAAGGCAGTAAAGGTGAACGAGGCAGGTATAAATCTGGTTCTAAAAACATTCCTTTTGATTTTTTAAAGCATGGAAAAATAATTGCATGTTCCTTTTGTGGTTTGGATAACCATTATGTTTCTAGATGTTGGAAGAGGATGGCCACATACAGGAAACTTTTGAAGGAAAAGAAGCAAGCAGCCAAAGGTCCACAGGACAAGGCAAATCGTGTTGTCAAAAGGATGCGTGTGTGTTGCACTTACTACCATAAGCAAGGGAATCTTGCTGAAAAGTGTTGGATTTTGAATCCAACACTTCTTCCACCAAAGTTAAAGGAGAAGGTGGAAAAGGAAAATGGCAGGGATGGAAATAAAGATTCCATGATTGATGTGGTTTAGGATGACTCACATATTGATGTTGATGTGCAAACAAAGGAGGGACCTTTGACATGGATTGATAATAAATGGTTAGAATTCTTATCCAATTAAGGTTGCATGTCTAGTGATGCATCTATTTACATTTCTTTGTGGAATAAATGCAAGTTGCAAGATCTTACCAAATGGTAAATGGAAAGAGGTTGAGTAGGAAACTCACTTTATTGCTACAACAATATGTTCATTTTAGCTTCGAAAGTACAGTGTACTTAAGCAAATGTTGTTAGATGGAATGCATGCATGAGCATGAGGTGCATGTAATGTTGGCTTGAGAGAAGTTAACTTGGTCTCCAAAATGGAGATAAGGATTAAGTGTTTCATCTTTTGGAAAAGAGTCTTAAAGGTCTTTTTCCTACATGCTTGACTTGAAGGGTCATTTGTTTTAAAGGCATGTTTTATTGGCTTGTTATCTAGTCAATCATTTGTATACAAATATAAGACATGGAAGGGTTCACAAGATGTGAAATATGTTTCTTCGTTGAAGCAGGAGTTAGCCCATGCAGTTGTTGTCTGTATGCCTATTATTGTTAACAATGGTTGTTGACAGCTTTTCAAACAAGTACAACTATAAGTTTTGTGGAGCAGATGTACTTCACATTTGTTTAAGCCACCTTGGATCAAGGATCAAGGCAAAGAAGTTCAAACTACCTTCTGTAAACTTCACAGCAGAAGTTCTGCATGAAGTCAAGGAGGAAAACAGTTCTTCCCAAAACGACTAACCCATCCAAGAAGGGAAGTGGTTAAATATTTTGGCTCAAAGGTACTATGCAAAGGCAAGTGTAGGGAGGCTGAAAAAAGAGGGTGTTGTTACTCTCATTTTTAGTTCAGACCAGTATATCAATCTTTTGGTGGACCAAAAGTTTGTTTTAGTGGGAAGGCGTGATCCAAATTAGATCCTTAAACTTTCTTAAAGATACCCGAACTCTGTAAAAAACTCATACCGGAGTTTACATTCTTATGGATGTCGAAGCCTATTAGAAATAACATCCAAACAACAACAATTTGCAGCCAGTAGAGAGCAACGAGGACCTTCGGTTAAAGCGTATTGTTAGTTGGCCCATGGGGACTGTGCATGGCACAAAAATGGTAGTTAGGAGGCTCAGACCAAAAAACAGAGGTTGTTTCTGATGCACGATTAGTGTCGCTGGGAAAAAAAACCCTTGAAATGGTAAAACGCTGAGTGCTCAGTCATAAGGAAAGCCAAAAAACCGTGGGAAAAGTGCTAAAACTGAAGATAGGTCCCGCGCTCCAAAACCGGCAGAATATCGGAGGTGTTTCAGGCGTTAAGCGGGTTTGTCAAAGGACCCAGCGATTCCATACAGTAAATGACGTGTGTTCGATGGATGAGAGAGAAAACCACTCTCATCATGGGCTAACGTCCGAGCAAGTCAACCACGCGATAAGAGCGATAGCCGTAGGATCTGGAGGCCCCAGATCTAATGGTGGAGACTGTGCCCGATGGGAAACCGGATTTGATAGAGAAAATAAGCTTCGGCACATAAAGGTTGAAGTCTGATTGGATCACTGAGTTGGCAGATGAATCATTTCATAGAGTAACCGAAGTAATAAACTGCTTGAGGAAGAGTTGGCTCAACTCGTGAGGAAACAACTGGCCACCTCTCTATGAAGTGTTATAGTGATGATGACACAGAGCAGGGGAATTCCAACGGACAGAGGCAGGCGATCCGAAGAGCTGAGAGAGGAAGTGAACAGTCATGATACGTAATGGCGTTAAGCCACGAACATATAGAGAGTAAAAGGAAAAAAAGGATAGAGTAGCCTAAGAAGCAGTAGAGTAGACCTGGAAGCGAAAAAACCAGAGCCAAGCTCACTATGATAGGCAGAGCCACTAGAGATTGGAGGGTGAACAACGAAGAAAACGCTGAATGCACAGAGAGTCTAGGGAGTCACTTGGAGGTCAAGTCAAAAGCCAAAGAGCTCAATTGACAGCAGTATATTGTTGTTGGAGTTTCTTGGAGGTCGAATGATTCACAAAGGCATGAAGAGGCTAAGCGAAAGAGCTTAGAGAAGCCAGAGCGAGCACCAGAAGCCAAAGCTGAGAGCAAGAACCAGAGCCCGAGCCACAGAGCCAAAGCTAGAGTAAGAGCCACAACTAGAGCTAAGAGCCAGAACCACAGCCTGAGCCACAAAGCTAGAGCCAGAGTCAGAACCACAGCGAGAGCAAGAGCCAGAGCCAAAGCTAGAAAGTTGAAGAGCTCCAAGAGCTAAGGGACAAGATGGTGTTTTGAGCCCAATGTTCCTGTATAAAACATTGGAGTTAAGTGTAGCACTTGTAAAATAACTATTACCATAATCCCAAAGAGCCTAATTGAGTTGATTATAGCTCAAGGAGACGTAGCCCAAGATATTAGGGTGAACTCCATATTATGTTGTTGCCTTATGTGTTTGTTTTTATTGCTGCTTTAACTACTATTATATATATATATATATATATATATATATATATATATATATATATATATATATATATATATATATATATATATATTAGCTTAAGTACCTTCCCATATTAGCACAAACAACAAGTTTTAGAGTAAGTAATAAGCTGAAAACAAATACAAGCATACACCCATATTTTCAGGCATTTCCTATTTCCGCATTGGTTTGTCAAATAGACTTGGGAAAATTTAAATCTTTGGAAGTGGGAGAGGTTCTTGTAAGTTAGACAAGAAGCCTAAAAGCCCCATTTTCAGATCATTTTCCCCCATGTTGAAGCAATTATTTTTTAGGCTTCAACATAACCTAAATCTCCTACTCCATCTCTACCAAAATATCTAGTCCAATCAACACCATGTTTATTGGATCACTCAAACTAATAGGAGTATTACAACTCTGCTTCTAGAAAGCCTCAAATGGACTCATCTTCAAGGATTCCTAGTATCCATTATTATAATAAAACTCCACCAGTGGAAGATACAACTCCAACTTCCTCTGATGATGCATGACATACATCCTCAAGGATCTTGTTAACCCTCACTGTTTGCCCATCTGTTTGTGGATGATAAGCTTTACTGAAGGCTAACTTTGTCCACAATCCTACAAACAACTCCTTCCAAATCCTGGAAGTGAACTTAGCATATTTGTACGATATGGTCTTCTTGGGAACTCCATGTAACCTCATTATCTCCTTGATGAAGACTTGAGCCACATCACTAGCTGAATTCGTAGACTTCACCGCAATGAAGTGAGCTACCTTACTCAACATGTCAACCAAAACCATGATGGAGTCATGTTTCCTTGATGTCCTAGGAAATCCTGCAATGAAGTCCATGCAAATTACCTCCCATTTCCATTTTGAAATTGGAATAAATTGCAACAAACCAAATGGATGCTTCTATTCAACTTTCACCTCTTGATAGTCCAAACACTTTGCAACAAACTCAGGCACCTCTTTCTTCAAATCCAGTCAAGAGTAGAAATTTTTAACAACTATCAAAGTCTTTTGATATCCTGGGTGGCTTGAATATGGTTTTACATGAAACTCTCTCAAAATAATGTTCTTCAACTCACTATTATCTGGCACATAAATCTTGCTCCTAAATTTGACTAAGCCATCTATTTTGAGGTGATATTGCTCATCTGAATCACCTTCACCATGTTGTTGCAATCTCTACTTTAGTTTTTTATTCTTCTCATCATGTTGCCCACATGTAATATATGTTCTTGTAAATCTGTCACATAAGAGATCATAGATAAAATATGATTTGCCTACACTCTGCTATTGAAATCATATAGAACTCGATTCTCTTTTCCTTTGATGTATATGATCTCAAAATTGAACTCACTGAGATTATTCAACCATCTATATTTTCTTATATTTGGATTGGGTTAGTCAAACAAATACCTCAGTCCATTTCGATCACTCATCAAGACAAACCTCATGCCAAGGAGATAATGTCTCCATATCTTCAATGCATGAATGATAACTGACAACTCAATATCATGAGCCACATAGTTCTTCTTGTGCTCATTCAACTTCCTTGGTTCATAGAAAACCACCCATCCTTCCTGCACCAGGACTCCACCAAGTCCTTCCTTACAAGCATATGTACAAACCAAAAACTCCTTATCAGGATCCACAATCTTCAAAATTGGAGCATTGGTAAGAAAATGCTTCAATTTCTCAAAACTAGTTGCACCCTTAGCACTCCATTCAAACTTCTTTCCTTTTCTCTGCAAAGCTATGACAGGATAGCCAATCTTAGAGAAGTTCCTAATGAATCTCTTGTAATAACCTGCTGGTCCCATTAATGATTTGACCTAATCCACATTCTTCAGAGTTGGCCACTCCATGACAGCCTTAATATTTTCTAGATCCACTGCTATCCCTTCTTTGGAAACAACATGTCCTAATTAATAAATCTGAGTCTAAAAGAAACTACACTTGAGCTTGGCATACAACTGATGATCTCTCAATAATCTCAACACCACTTCTAGGTGCTCTGCATGCTCCTCCTCATTATTCGAATATACCAATATATCATTAACAAATACTATCACAAACTTATCTAGGTAAGGGCGCAACACACTGCTCATAAACACATGAAGGTGGTTAGAGCATTGGTAAGACCAAAAGGAACCACCATGAACTCATAGTTCCCATACCTTGTATGAAGTGCAACCTTGTAGATGTTTTCTTCTTTGGTGCACACCTAACGATATTCCGATCTCATATCAATCTTCAAAATATTGTAGCTCCCTTTAGGTGATCAAACAAGTCATCAATCTGAGGCAATGGGTACCTGTTCTTGATGATCACCTTGTTCAACTTCCTGTAATCAATGCACAATCTGAGAGTGTCACCTTTCTTCTTTATAAACAACACTGGTGCACCCCAAGGCGATGCACTTAACCTTATGTATACCTTATCAAGCATCTCTTTAAGCTGCAACTTCAATTCAACCAACTCCAGAGTGCTCATCCTGTATGGTGCCTTAGATGTTGGTGTTGCTCTTGGTACCAATTCAATAGATAAATCCACCTCTCTATGAGGAGGAAACTCTGGAATATCTCTAGGAAACACATCCTAAAACTATTGCAAGACAACATACTTCCTCAAGACTTCATTATATTCAATATCCTTCCCTTTGTCACTAGAAACATGAACTGCAAACAATACACATCCTTTTTTGTAGTTGCACTTAGCTTGCATATATGTGACCATTATAACTTATGTATGCTTATTCTTTCCCTACAAAATTCTCTTTTCTCCCTCATTATCCAAGTACTCAATGGCCTTCCCATAACAATCTACCTTGGTCTTGTGAATGAATAACCAATATATGCCAAAAGCATGCTATATGAACATAAAGGAAGCACATTTATATGTGTTGATGTAGGTATGCCATTAAGATCAAATCCATGATATCTCACCCAATGATGAACTCTTCTCTTGGTCCCTGTAGCCAACAACTCCAACCAAGACTATATATGCACTTATTTATTCAAAAGGCATTGATCCACCAGATCAGGACTAACATAGCAATATTTAGATCCAGGATCAATCAAAATGGTAACAACTTGATCACAAATATTACCTTCATATCAATAATATATTCCTAATGGTCTGCCCACATGTTATCAAGTGTTGCATAGATCTAGGGAATGCTCTGACCAACATCCCCAATTGTTTGCACCTGTTGAGCACTGTAGATATGTAACCTACCACCCTGGTACAATGGACAATCCTTCTTGTGATGGTATTTACCGCAAACCCAACACTTTAATGGTTCTTGACCATTACCTCTATTTTGTTGTTGTCTAGGCTAAGACCCATATCCTTTCTCAGTTGCATTAAAATTCTTATGAGGGGCTGCATTTTCCTTCTTCCTTGCATCTTGAGATCTTCCTCACTTCTTGGGCCATTTTCCTTTAGTCTTCTGATCACCTTTCTAGTCATGTTTGAACTTAGGCTTGCACTTTGATTGCTCATATCAATGCTTTAACTTTCTGATTGCTTCCTCCAATGACTGAGGCTCATCAAAATCAATATGTTCTTTAAATGATAATGGAAATCCACTAATAAATCTTTGGATCTTTGTTTTCTCATCCTTCAAGTAGGGCACATACCTCAACAACTCAAGAAATTTGGTTGTGTACTCTTCATCTATCATAGAACCCATCCTAAGCTCATGCAACTCCTTGGCCTTTCCATCATAATACCTCTCAGACAGGTACTTCTTCTTGAAGAGTATTTCAAACTCACCCCAAGTCAACTTCTCTTCTCTGATGCCTTTGACATTCTTAATATCTTCCCATCAGATATCTTTTTTTCTTTTTATATTGAAGGTGGTTATCTTAGCTTTCATATTCAATAAGTAATCATGTAATATGAAAAATTTCCTCATTCCAAGAATCCATGCTTCTACATCTTCTAATTTCTTCATTTCCCCATCAAGAGTAGAAGGATTGGATTTCTTGAATTCCTCTAAAAAATACTCTCTCCTCCTATCATGCCGGCAGTGATGGCAATGTTGTGTCTTGGATGAAGAGCTAGAATAAAACCCATGGGTACCAATCCTATTGTCAAGTGTATCCAAGAGTTTCCCACTCTTCACCATATCATAACTATACATCCTATACCTTCTATGAGACTCACTTCCATATGCCCATTAGTCTTCTCCTCCTGCCTATCTCCATGACTAATCCCCAGTTGCCCCTGCTTCTGTAAGTCCGAAAGGATTTGAAGAATCACTACATTAACCTCAAATTTCTTTTCTTAAGTCTTTGCAACTATTTCTTATGCTTCAGTAAACATGTTATTATCTTGTTTACAAATTCTAATTTCAACCCTCAGACTCATCAATGTATCTCCTAGATTAGGAGAATATTCATGTCCTTTCATCTCAACTAAATTTTCCCATTCCACTAATTTCACTTCAGGCTTGTATGGGGATTCATGTGAACTATAATCCACCATCCTAATCTTAATCTTTTGGCCTTCTATTTCCTGTAAACATACCATGTTAGATAACAAAATAGAAGGCATAATCAAAATCATACCTCAATGAATCTCAAGGGATGATTTTACATATGCACAAGTCAGTAAATATTAGCACAATATATAACAATAACAAGAAAATATCAACATCATACATGAATCGAGATGACAATACAAAACTGAAAAAATAATAATTTCATGATAACCATAACCATCTGCATTCACCTCGAGGTCCAATATTGTAAACCTCAATTTGATACTAACCATAACCATCTGCATTCACCCCAAGTTCCAATATTGTAAACCTGACTTTGATACTACTCTATAACGGTGGTACTAGATAAAGGTTTATAGGAAATAAAGTTGCTCTGATACCACCCTGCAACACCCCACCCCAAAGTTTCCTACTTTTACAAGCTCTCTAAGGTAAACATGAGATGAGAGTTACTATGACATGACCCAACATCCAAGTTCCAGTTATAGAAGTGGGGTATACTAACCGGGAAAATTATTGAAACCTCTCAGGGACACCAAACCACCTAGATGTCAGACGACATCTCCTGAGGACCTTAACCTAAGATGGAACTATCTTTTCACCTGACTTCAAAACCCAATCACATGCATGTCGAGCCTTCCATGTGGCCAGAAGGCTCTAGTTGCATCACAAGACTTCCATCATGCACCTACAACTAAGATTTCTCAGTTAAGATACTGCGATTGGGAAATCAATGCCACATTTTCTGAGCTAGACTCTAATCCACTACCTAGAACTTCCCAAAACTCTCTAGAATCAAGTCTAAGATAGTCACAAGTATGCATAACCTATACTCAGGCTCAGATCTTTCCCAAACATTAAAGTCACATGATAAAAATTTAGACAAACATATGGTAAACATGGTAGCAACATGTCATGAATGCATATTTGTTATACAGAATTTATACCTACGGATAAGTATATCTTCTCTAAGTGGGTAGTTACACTTAGAACAACTGAAATAAAGATGTTTAACATTTTCCTATATTAATAAGATAAAAGAACCTAGTTGTGATCCTTCGCTTCCTTTGATCTCCTTTGAGTTGCTCCCGTCGCTCCCACTCAAACTGAATTCGCTTAATTGGTACCTGACAACATAAACAGAAGACGACAAGAATCAAATCATATGATCTATTTATTGTAAACAAATGGAATCGACAACATTTGAACATACATTAATCATAGATATAGACAAAAGTATTGGAAAGGGAACAAACAAGGAGAAGTTACACCCAATGTTGTTCGATCTCGTGTCACTCATCCAGCTTAGTCCAAGCCTCATCACACCAATAGCAACATCAATCCAGGAGCATAACATTACTTTGACAATGATTTCAAGTATCTAAACAAAAAATATTTACCTATAATATCCAAGCTCTTTGGCTCTATGATGGGAGGCCAATTTATAGATGAATGCAAGTGGTTTTGTCATTAATATGGCATTGAATGGTTTTCCATAATTGGATGGCTAGTTTCCATGTCCAAGGGGATGAGAGGATAGAGGATTAGATGATCCAAGCCTATCCTAAGTCGATCTCATCTTGATAGGATAGGAGTTGGGTTCCTTCCAGAAGGCTCTAGAAAGGAGGAATATACTCAGGATCTAATGAACATTTCGAGGATTCTCGCCTAGCACAGGCTTGAGTGGGCTTAGGTGCTCTGCAACACAACCTTGAATGGGGCTACCTACTCTGCAGAGCACTTACTCCTGACCAAGGGTGTGCTGGTGACCCAAGGAAGTACTTCAACAGAGTTTGAATTCAGGAAACTCTCATGGATGAAAGCACTCAATGAGGTGGCATGTCTAGGGAATGTAGCTACTGAATTAGAGTTTGATAGACCCTGTTTACACTGATTTGATCATTGGGAGTGATGTGCCCAAATAGAACTGTAACAGCTTCCCCCTAAAGCATGAAATAAAAAATGATAATGTTGAGTGATATGCTTTATGATGTGATGAGGAGGATCTGAAGAAGACAGTAACCTGCATCAATTACAATACATAATATCATGATATCTTTGAATTTTTTATGAATAGCTGAGGGAAGGCATACCCATTCTTAGCATATAAACTTTTCATTACTTGTACATAAATCAACTAGTCATCTAGAGATATAGATCCATGATAAGATGACTATCTGTGTAAATCCGTCGTACAGATAATTTAGTACTCTCCTGAAATTGCAGCCTGAAAGGATGAAACTAGATCCAAGGTTCTCTATCTTGTCCAATTGTTTTCTCAAGTATGAGTCTAACCATGTGAAAATGTGATCTGAAGTTGAACATGGGAAGACACTGTCTCATTACCATCCAATGATGTAATTTTTTAACGGACACGAGAGAAATCACCAATAATGATAATGATTCTCAATGTACTACAATACATTTTGCATGGTGTGAATAGATGTTTTGATGTCGAACACCATACAAAGTCTTTCGGTCAAAGGCCTGTGGTGTCAACCTATAGATGGAAGCCAAAAACTTTCCATTGATGTATGCAAGCCTCAAGGTGTTGGAAGGGTGTTTCTAAGTCAACTTCCTGGATAATGTGTTGATGTCAATAAGAAGCGACTAGTCACAGAAGGGCCTTGATGTATCCCCCATCAACGACACGAAACAAGTGTAATTATTTTGAAGATAGAATGTGACTAATGATACAATGTTCAAGAATAGCGGACATGAAAATGAGGGTTTATGAGTATTGCAAAGGATGAAGCTTACTGAGTGACTTCTCTTGAACATGTCGGCGAAACTGAATGAATTGGTAGCATTGACCCAAAAACCAAAGTGATGGATGGTGTGATAGACCATAGGTATGATAACCATCAAGCAAATAACCCAACCCAAATAGTCACAGAGATGAAGAGAAAGTGTCATGTTTAAGAGCAAATTGCTACCATAAAGTGATTTATCCCTTTTTCCATTTTCCCCAGTCATCACTGACTAGTACCTCTTTATTTTTTAACAAGCTTAAGGAGGATAACATATGCTTGTTGTATAACTCTACCCTTCAAGTGAATCCATTGATATGTGATGTTTTAACAAGTCTAGAAAAGGTGATAGTCGGTCTTGTCATGATGGACAAATTTGTCGCTATTTGATGCTTTAAAGAATTTAACGATAATGAGAATTCGGTCCTTTTCATATTTAGAGAGTTTGAAAAGGGAAAAAAAGAAAAATCCACAAGTTATTTTTTGTAAATTTGTCTCTCAAGTCTGAAAAAACGTAAAATTATACAAGAGAGAACCTATTGACCATGTTCTATCAACGTATTCCTTTTTCATAAGTAGTCTATCTCAGTCCAGAAAAGGGTTAAACTTATACTAAGTAGATGTCATTTCCTTCTGTTTATGAGCTGAAAAGGACAAGCGCCAGATAATATTTTCATATTTTGAGAGTCTGAAAAGCGCTGAAAGAGGACTCTAGGGGGGTTCCTTTTTCAATGTTTAATAGAGCTCGAAAAAGAGATAAAAGTATGCTCCGTGGTCAAAAGTACATTTTACGATCATGCACATCAAATTCACTATGTCTGCTGTAAACCTACTCAAAGAACCACCAAATTAATTAAACATACCTATTTCATTGGTAAAAATAGGTAAAAAATATAGTTTATCCATTTAATGAACATGAAATAACCATAGAACAAGAATTTACCAAGTCATTTTACCATTTGACATTTACGATTCAATTTTGTGCTTTGAACAAGTTTTTTACCTCAAACTTCAGTAGTTGATTGCAGGAGATTCTATGGACCATTCTTCGTGCTATCAAGGCCAGGTAGGAAATCTACCTCTTATGTTTCATTTAAGGTCATTCTTTTTCAATTTCAGGAAAACAAATTAGGGTTTTGGGGTCCCTAGGGTAAATATATCACGCCCTAGGATCAACGCACCCTTATGCATCGAAAACTACACTGTAGAGTAGTAATATAGAAGGGAAACTACTTTGCATCGCACTATCTAAAGATCAGGGGTGTGTTGGGTGCAATTTAGAAATTCGATTCATCGTTTGTACCCAAAATCTCTTCAATTTTTTCATGAAATGGATCCTAACTAAGCCTATGGTGTGATTTCAGACTTTGATCGGATCAGAATAGCTATCACATGGTGTGAAAGAGAACATGAAGAAAAGGATATGGTTGCCCTAAATGACCCTGGTACTGTTGAGGCCCTCAGAGATTATTTGTTACTCAAATATTTCAGGTTATCCGGGATGAGGTAACTGTTAGAAGTATTGTAGTTCTTGGTTCATTCATGGGATCCAACAGAACATGTTTTTTACATAGGAGACAAAGTGCTCCCTATATTGATCGATGATATTTACTTTCTCACAGGATTGTCGAGACATGGTGCCCCCATTTCTCTTTCAGGTTCTTCCCGTGGGGGACTACATTCGACAATTTTTTCGGCGAGGTACACAACCTATCAAAGATGGAAAGATAAACATCAGGGATGTTTGTGATATGCCCTTCAGAACAATCCTCTTTACTATCGCAAAGTTGGCGAGTAGTGTGAAACTTCATGTTGTGAATAGATCATAATGCAGTATGTGCTCGAGTGTCTCAAGCCAACTACGTTCAACTGGTGTGAGGCAGTATTCTCTTTGATGAAAGAGTAGCTGACTAAAGTAAAAAGCGACAAGACGAAAAAATTTCAGCTATGGATCGATCTTGATCGCTTTTACTTTGGAGAGAATTCCATTGATGAAACTTCAGCATGTGACACTGAGTTTAGGTGGTCCTAGAGATCCATGGATGCAAAGATGGGTAGAGTTGATGGCTAGAAATGCTCGTCAATCATCAATCTCATTTTCTACCACATTCTTTAGTTGGCTTCGTCGACAACATATTGTCACATAGGAGCATCCATATGTAGGGATGGATTTCCGTAGAGATAGAGATTTGAGATTACCAATGGGTTCTCAATGGGGTGTTATAGGTAAATTGTTTTGACCATGTATTTTTTATTTTTTGAGTTTTTACATGTTTTTGTGTTTTTTGATGTTTCCAAGACTAAACTAAAAATACTCTCACGTATACAGATCTTGGCACTTTTTGACCAATGGGTCATCAACAGGAGGCGGGTGAACCAGCGAGGAGAAATGTCGAAAGAGCAGTTCTCTAGGATTTAGATCTGATCGAGACACCGACGGAGTTGCAACATCATATAGAGGGTTTAACCTCCGGTATACCAACTGTTTGGATCGAGGAGTTATCAATGAGACTACAATGCCATACTATTGGTGTGCCTAGCCATTGGATGAGGCTATTGCGCATGATAGCTCAAGCAGCGACTTGTTATCACGAGCATCATTAGATCTAATTATGATGATTTAATGTATGCATTTTGAGGTGTTGAGGTCAAATGACCAACATGTCTTGGACACAATTTTTTGTAAAAACTTCAAACATCTATCTATTTTACTTTCAGCGTTTTTGTATGGTTATGTTTAATCCTATTCAATTGTTGATGTGAATTGAAAATTTACTCTTTACATATGTCCTAGATGTCTGTTTAACACATAATTTGCTAAAGAATCAGTCAATGTGTTAAAGTTTCTGGAAATGTGCTGATATTGAATGTAATCAAAATATCTTTCCAAGAGATGAACTCTAAGGAATATACAATGAATAAACATTATTAAGTTGTAGTACTACAAGTTGTGAGTCTAACCTAATGATGATTCGGTGAATGTCAAGTGAAATGGCATCAGGGAAGAGTTCTATCAATGCACTATACTTATTGACATTATTCGTAGAACGACCGATACAAATCCCTTAAAAACTCACTAACTTGCCACTTGGAGCGAATATGGCCCATGTTGTAGAGGATAGGTTCTGCCTACTATGGCTAGCACCATCGGCATAACCAACAAATGGTTCCAAAGATTCCGACATCTGCAACAAATGTAAAGTGGATTACTAACCACATAAAAACTCTAAAAGTCATACTATGACACACACACGGAATCAAAGCATATATACAATGTTTTTACTACACACAATCAAGCATAGTAACGTTTAAGATACAACCTGTTTCGGGGCTGCAACAATGGAATTCCATCATAATCAACCAACTCGTAAGCGCCTTTTGCCAAAACATGCTTGACAATGTAAGGGCCATCCATAGTGGTTAAAATTTTCATGTTCCTAATTTATTTCTTCCTGATCATAAAGCAAGACCAGGTCTCCTTCTGAGAATATTCGAGGCTTGACATTGCAGTCATGTTGCGCCTTAATTCATTTCTTATGTGCTTCGTTGGCCAATGCAGCTTCACAGCTTGTTTCATATAGATGGATGAGTTCTAAGAAACATGCTTCCTCATTAGAAGTGTCAGGTAACAAGTCAATTGCGAGTTTTAGTGATGAAATCTCACATTGTATTGGCAAGATTGCCTCAAGACCATACACCAATTGGAAAGGTGTGAATCTAGTTGTGTTTCTTACCGAGGTTCGGTAAGCCCACAAAGCTAAGTATAGGATCAAATGCCAGTTTCATTTGTGAACTCATATCATTCATTGAAGCATTCACTTAAGGACTTTACTGATGGCTTCATCTTGTCCATTAGCCTGTGGATAATGAGTAGAACTATCATGTGAGAGTCCTAACTTGGCAATTAATTTAGTCATCATGTGATTGCGAAAATGTGAACCATGACTTGTAACTACAGCTTGTGGTACACCAAACCATGCAACCACATGGTTGAAGAAAAAAAGTGCAATTGTCTCACCATTGTTGTTTAATGTAGGCATCGCCTCAACCCATTTCATAAAATAGTCAACGATGATAATAATATACCCATGCCCCCTGGCCGAGTGAGGGTTACATGTCATGACATCAATGCCCCATTTTGCAAATGGTCCACCAACGATGATAGGAGGCAGTGGTGTAGGTGGTAATCAACTTTTACGGTAAAAAATCTGGCATGCATGACAACTTCTGATAGTAGTAATGCAATTGTTAAATATGGTAGGCCAAAAGTAACCAGCACGGATAATTTTTTGTGCGTTAGCATAACTAGATAAATTTCCACCACAAGCACCAGAATGGCAATCATTTAGAACTTTATCGGCTTCCTCATGTGTGACACACCTATGAATACCGTGATGGTAAAGGGTGTCGCTAATGATTAGATAAGCTTTGGCTTGATATTGAATATGTTGATGTTGCAAGTGAGAGGTATCGTACCGGAAAGTTTGGGTTTGGAGATAAATCAATATATCTCCATACCAAGGGTCAAATGATGAGATTAGAAATAGAGACTCATCCGAAATTAGTGGTTCTAGAATCACCAACCACCAAGCTGAATAAATAATGGGATCATTGGTAATCCGATTTAAATCTGGTAATTCAAGTGTTGCGACAAAAGGCAACTGTCGGTTTAGGTTAGGTTGACCGTAACCAGGGTAAGATGGAATTGCCTAGGCAATAGGCCTTTGCATACCAACATAAGGAATCAGCTGTTGCTAACCTTGATAGGGGCAGGTTTGTTGAGCATATCCAGTATAAGGTTTTTGTTGGGAACTAGGATAAATTTGCTATTGACCAAAACCAACATAGGCTTGTTGACTAGAACACGGGTAAGCTTGTTGTTGACCAAACCCAGCATAGTCTTGTTAACTAGAACCTCGGTAACCTTGTTGTTGACCAAACCCAGCATAGGCTTGTTGACCAAGTCGAGGATAAGTTTGGTACTGTTGGAATTGTTGTTGTTGGTATTGTGGCTTCCACGGTTGTTGATACAATGGTTTTTTCCCACTAGTATAAGTTTGACCATGTTTTGGATAAATTGGACCAGTATAAGTCTGAGTCATCCCAGTTAATGGTAAACTGGCATGAGGTTGTTGGATTTCAGACGTGAACGGTTGTTGTAAAATGGCCTGAGAACACTGAGTCTGTAGACCTGAAACTTGAGGGTAAGAGGTTGAAGGATCAACTTGCAAAGGTTGAGATACAATCAACTAAGCTTGCGACTATGGTAAAGTCGTAACAACATGCGTAGTAGGTATGGATGAAACAGGTTGTATTGGTTATGATGAATACACAAGCCTTGGTTTAACAGGCATTGTGGGCTGCCATTAACAAAAAATCATTCCAGAATAAGTTGGACCTAAAGATGATGGTATACTGCCATATGGCGGCCCCCCAGAGTATGGAGAATAAGAAGATTGGGCATATTGTTCTCCATATGGAGGTAATCCAATGTTAAGTGGATACACTGGATGGTAAACAAATGGACCAGCTTGATATTAACTTGATGGATCAAACTGTTCAGTATCTATAAGTGAAGAACCAGGTAAAATTCCTGTGGATGACATGGGTGAAGACCATGGACTAGAAGAAACATTGGAGTGGGTTCTAGATAATGATTGGTAACCCAGTGGGACAGACGGACCGCCATACAGATGTGACTCAGGTGTTGTGGTAAACATTGAAGAAGTAGCATCAGTAGATGTTGTCGCAACTGTAACAAATGATACGGTCTGGGATGTTCTTTCAACCAATGTCAAATGACCCAATAAATGTCCTAATGAATCTACGAGAGTTTGAAAGTAAACATGATCAAGAGGAGTAGTATAATTTAACTGAGGAAAAGAAGGATAAAGATAAAGCCTTGGTCCAAAACAAGTTGGAGTTCTAGGTGAATTTTCTTCTTTAATTCCTCTTCAATAGCAATCAAATTAGGTGGAAGCATTTCACCGTCAGGTCCATAATAAATTTCCAGTTTTTGACTCTGCGGCAAAGGAGAAGTCTCAATAGTTACAGATGTCTAAGGATAAACCAGTCGATCATCTTCCGATACGAGAACAACTTCTGTTTGTTCAACTTTAGGATCCAAGTGTTCTGGTAAAAGAACAATGAGTTCAGGATGAGTTTGTTGAACAACTTCTGGTTGAGGATCAACTTCTTGTTAGAAAACTTCAGTTACCGTTCCACTAAGTTCACTTTCAATGTCCTCAAGTAATTATAAAGTTCCACTTCAATAGCAGATAAACCAATAATAGTAGGAGTAACTGGAGCTGTAGTATGTACTGTATAGGTGACTTTGATAAATCAGATGAAGAACCAGAAGTTTGTGATGTACTGGACTCAGTTAAACGAGACCATTTTCACCGACTAGGTGTAGCTTCAAGCGACAAAGGAGATTTACTCACTGTCCTACGTGAACGATGGGGTAAAGGTTGATTTTCTTCCATGATTGATGATTGATTTTATTATAAAAAGAAATAAACAAAAAGAGTGTAATCTAGGCAAAATAATTACCAAGTAACTGTGAACTACAATATACCACCTCGAAGGAGCCAAGGACTTAACATACATGCAAGTAATCTCCCCGAATGTTGTTTTCGATGTATCAAAGTATACAAGGTGGCTGACTCAGTTACCTATGGATGAATAGCAACCTAATGTAGTCCATCCAAATATACCCGAAAGTACGTGGAGGCCCAATTCGTGTTAGCACTATCTAATGCGAAACCACACAATGAGAGCATTCCCTTATACTTTAGTACTATAACACCACCTGATATACTCGAAAGTACGTGGACAAGCTATGATATACTTAAGTACATGGAATGAGGTATCACACTCGGAATGTATCGCAGACTGTTAGCGACAGCTGCTATGTTTAACGACGTTGGAACACGTCTCTAGTCTAGACCTCTAAATGTTATGCATTAAGTTGATCTTGTTTAAAAGTTTTCCTTTCAGGTTCACTGTGTGATGTTTCTGAAACTCCTACAATGCAACTAAGATGGGAAACATTATTTTCATTTGATTTAAACAATGAAAACCATAACTAAAAGGGATAGAGAAATCAGAATCTCTAAACAAAGAGCATAGAGCACATCTAATGCAACTTTCCCTATACCATTCCTAAAAGCACACACAAACTTCTAAATGCATTATACATGTTTTTATTTTCATTTCTTTAATGTTTAGATGAACATAAAGAAGCTAAATGCACAAATGATCAATCAATTGTTTTCACAATAAATGAAGACTTTACAACAGTTTCTTTTTCAAAGAAATGAAGGCTTTACGACAATTATTTTTCAGAAAAGTAAAGACAAACCAATGTAACCTAACTTTGGGATTGATTTGGCAATGACAAAGAAAACATAAAGAAACATTGAACAAATAAAACCAGAGTGGACATGGAAAAGAAATGCTAATTTGGACTTCAGGCATAGAGAAACATTGACCATTCAGCAAACAAGATGTGAAACAGTTGGAAAAAATCAAGCAAAAAGATGGGTTTTTGGCTTGACAAGGACCAACGTAGCCCTGAGTGGGAGACAGCGTGTTGCAGAGCACTGTCTCTAGGCTAAGGCTGCTCTACAGTGCACTGTGTCAAGAACAACAGTGCATTGATGCTAGAGAGGACTATCAACACACAAACAAGCATGCATTTTGAATAAGCAGGATTCAAAATGATTGAATATAGGTAAATGAATTCAAGAAAAGTCTACTGGTGGTGCTAAGACAAGGGATAACTACTAGGAACGATGTTCATTCCACAGTATGGTCACCAATTTGTTATACGGAATTTATATGTACGAATAAGTATATCTTCCCTAAGTGGGTAGTTACACTTAGAACAACTGAAGTAAATATGTTTAACCTTTTCCTACAATAAACATATAAGATAAAAGAACCTACTTGTGATCCTTAACTTCCTTTGATCTCCTTTGAGTTGCTCCTATCTCTCCCACTCAAACTAAATTCATTCAATTAGCATCTTCCAACATAAACAAATGGAATAAAAAACATTTGAACATAAATTCATCATAGATATAGACAAAAGTATTGGAAAAGGAACAAACAACTTCATTGATTGATAGAAGGAGAAGTTACATCCAATGTGGTTCGATCTCATGTCACTCATCCAGCTTAGTCCAAACCCTCATCACACCAATAGCAACATCAATCCAACAACATAACATTACTTTGGTAATGATTTCAAGTCTCTAAACCAACAATATTTCTCTATAATATCCAAGCCCTATGGCTCTATGACGGGAGGCCAATTTATAGATGAATGCAAGTGGGTTTTTCATTAATATGGCATTGAATGATTTTCCATAATTGGATGATTAGTTTCCATGTTCAAATGGATGAGAGGATAGAGGCTTAGATGATCCAAGGCTATCCTAAGTTGATCTCATATTGATAGGATAAGAGTTGGGTTCCTTCTAGAAGGCTCTAGAAAGGAGCAATATACTCAGGATCCAATGAACATTTCAAGGATTCTCGCCCATTGCAGGCTTGAGTAGGCTTAGGTGCTCTAAAACGCAGCCTTGAATGGGGCTACCCACTCTGCAAATCACTTACCCTTGACCAGGGGTGTGCTAGTGACCCAAGGAAGCACTTTAGCAGGGTTTGAAGTCAGGAAACTCTCATGGATGAAAGCACTCAATGAGGTGGCATGTATATGGCATGTAGCAACAGAATTAGATTTTGATAGACCATGTTTACACTGATTTGATCATCGAGAGTGATGTGCCCAAATAGACCTGTAACAATATTTGATCACTATCTCATTCCTTTCACCATAACATCATCAAGAAGGTTCACTACCTCTCAAGCTAGCTACAACAAAACTTGTTAGATCATACATTCATATAACCATTCAATGACTTATCCAATCATGAACAAGATCCATAACAAGAGAACATCATTTAACCATGCCTATAACCAACATTTAACCAAAATGAAGCCATGACAAACTAGTCATAAAATCAACAAAATAACTAGTACATGTGCTCATTGATCTCAATAAGAAATAAAACTTAATAACATATACATAAAGCCAACCAAGTCAAGTATTTTCATGTACCACCCGACCATAGATTGGGTTGACCCAAATATCTCTTTCAACCAATCACCCCTATGCCATATTTCAAGTATGAATGTGGGATCTCATGGGATACACCAAAAGAAAACCAACCAGGGCATCCAGAGGCTAAACCACCTCAACCCTCTACCATGGTGATTTCACCTAAACCAGTCCAGGAATACCAAACCAACACAAGCTTGGATGCGCCAGAATTTCTTCACCATACCCAAAGGATTTTTCTTGTCATCACCCACCTATCAAGGGCTTCTTGGAGAAAACCATATCCACCCCAACCCTTATGACTTTCCTGAGACCACCTCCCCCGATCTAAAATCTTTTGGAAATCTAAAGCTTAATCAAGAATGAATCCCAACACACCATGACTATCTAAGAAATGGCAAGGCAAGGTTGTAACCACTGTCAATCTAGGAAAAACCCATGCCAATGACAACAAAGTATCATGTAAACCAAATGCATGCACCATGTATTCAAATCCTAGCAAGGAAATCACACATGCAACCTGTCACCTACAAATTCTCCTACTATTGCTGCTCTTTCAATATTCTCCTTGCGCTCCCTTGCTTTCCTTTACTTTCCCTTTTCATTCTTTATTGTGTCCATTTCCACAACCATTTCTGTAATATGCCATTATTCCACCTCTACATACTTCTTGTTATGCAGCCAGCTCACAAAATAGAATAAAAGATAGATCAACACCTTCAAAATCAACCTCTTCAAGGGGGAAACCTCCTTTACAAATGAACAATTCTTGGATGATACAAATGACAAGACCTCCTTTCTATATATAGGAGTCTAAGGGGTCTCAATACAATTAGAGCCTACATAAAAATAATATTGTAGGGGCACAACAATAACATTAGTGGGCTTCTATGTGGCATAATAATAACAACACGGGGACTATATGGGCACAATAATACAATAAGGGGGTTGCAATAATGACAATAAGGGATTACACTAGTAGTATAGGGACCTAAAATGCCCCTCTCCTTCAAAAATTCTTGTCCTCAATGCTTAAGTAGTTCTGGATGCTTCTATATAAAAATTTCGTCCTCCCATGTGGAATCTTCAGTGGGTTAGTTCTTCCACTTGATGAGATACTCTGAAATTGATCGATTTCATAACTATTAAGTTCTTGTTGCCAATGCTTTACAAGATATGGTCAGATTCAATTATTCTTCCTCTAGGGTTGGTTCCTCCCATGTGGAATCTTCAGTGGGTTAGTTCTTTCACTTGATGAGATACTTTGAAATTGATCTTTCACTTCTTGAACCTTTGTCTTCTTGATATGTCCTTATATCTTGAGAGTTCAAGGAGTGGTAATTCTTGCCAATGCTTTACAAGATATGGTCAGATTCAATTATTCTTCCTCTAGGGTTGGTTCCTCCCATGTGGAATCTTCAGTGGGTTAGTTCTTCCACTTGATGAGATACTCTGAAATTGATCGATTTCATAACTATTAAGTTCTTGTTTCCGTGACTGCTTCAGGTTCCAATATGATTTTTCCTCCCTCTTCAAGTTCTGATAATATTGTTTAAACTGGGAGCTTGTAAGCTATAACCTTATTTAAGCATGAAACCTAGAAAACTGGGGGCACTTGGGAAGATGCAGGAAGCTCCAATTTATATGCCATAGTACCAATATTTTGTAGCACCTTGTAAAGACCATAGTACTTTGGTGATAATTTATTATCCTTATTAGCTTTCTTGAGGGATATTTGTTTGTATGGTTGTATTCGTAAAAATACCCAGTCACCTATATCAAAACTCCTTTCACTGCAATTTTGGTCTACCTGTTGTTTCATTCTATTCTTCACCAAAGTGGGGTTATCCTTTAAAAGTTGGAGAACTTGTTGTTGATGCTCGATGTGATATTTCACTACGTGAACCTTTTTATTCTTGATATTTCCTTCTATCTTAAGAGTTTGAGGAGTGTTAATTCCCACCAATGCATTACAAGATATGGTAGGATTCATTTCTTGATGCTCGATGTGATCTTTCACTTCTTGAACCTTTTTCTTCTTGATATATCCTTATATCTTGAGAGTTCAAGGAGTGGTAATTCTTGCCAATGCTTTACAAGATATGGTCAGATTCAATTATTCTTCATCTAGGGTTGGTTCCTAGTGTATATCCTCTTCTTTTGATGTTTCTTGATCATTTTCTTCCTCCTCTTCACAATCTATGTAAAATAATTTCTTCTCAACACACTTATGACCTTTAGTGTATTTACTATCACAAGTGTAACAAAGCCCTTTTTCTCTTTTTTCTTCCAATTGTTGTGGTGTAAATATTGTAGGTTGTGGAAGGCTAGGAGAAAAAAAACTCCATATTTATAGTTGTGAGTGGTAGGATTCCTTGTTTCCATAATTCTGCTTTCAATTTTTCTTTCCAACATGAATTCCTTCTCCAATGAATCAAGTTCCCAATGATGAACCTGATGTTGAATGTTACGCTTTAAAGTCCCTATGGAGACATTAATCCTTTGCTTCTTTGGAATATCATTTACCCTTATATTAAATTTTTGGGAGTCCTCAATGTGCTCTTTCATTGAACCCTTTTTTTTAGATTTAACAATTGTCTAAAGAAGGTGTTGCTCTTTGTATCCTCATATTGTGCTATCATTTCCTTCGTGAAAGTTGACCAAGTGACAAGTGGTTTACGAGAATAAAGCCCTCTATACCATACAAAATGATTTGGCTCTAAATATAAAGATGAAATATTTATCTTTTGTAATAGTTGTACATCATGTAGATCAAAATATTACTTCATCTGTAGTATCCAATTTACTGGATCCTTACCATCAAACTTCCTCGTATCGTTTTTTATTGATTTTAGGAGCTCGATCTTGAAATGACTGTAACTCTGTCATTTTGGATCTCCAAGTTCTGAAATTACATCCTGTGGTAGCACTCTGAGTCCTCTTTCTAACCCCACTAGTCTAATCAATATTTGATTCTGAAAGGAAGAGTTATGCCAAATCTCCCAAGATGACTTGATTATAGACTAGTTTAGTAAGAGTGAACTTGTATGAAGTTCCACGTGTTATTTTTTTAACCTTAGGACCTAAAACTGATATAAAACAAACTATAGTCCATTCTCTTTCTATCACTTTTTATGAAATTTAAATCTGATTCTCATAGAGAACGTTATGACTATTTTCCCCAGATCACCTATTTGGGATGTAATTCGGGAGACTATAGAAACCCTAAATATCTTTTATTGTAACTTCGAGACTATAGTGTAACAAGTTCTGAAATTTGGGCCCAAGCTGCACCAAGATTTTAGCTCAAATGGGTTTTAATTTCAGAGTTTGAACCTTCGTAGAAACAAAATTATAGCAAAAATTCTATGCTGACTTGTTTGAGAGGGAATTCTAGAGCTTACACAAACCCTAACTTCCTCATATCATATCTTTGAAAATATAACGATAAAAGATTTGAAATTCGCACTCGAGGTTAAAAAATATCTCTGGTCAAATGGTTTTTGTTTTTATCTTCTGAAAATTTGTAGCGAAAACGTTATAGAGAATATGGCACGATGACCTATTTGGAGCAACGAAATCCTAGAATCCAAAGCTCTGATACCAAATGTTATGCAACCAGCTCAAAAAATAGAATAAAAGATAGATCAACGCCTTAAAAATCAGCCTCTTCAAGGGGGAAACCTCCTTTACATTATACAAATGAACAATTAATGGATGATACAAATGGCAATACCTCCTTTCTATGTATAGGAGCCTAAGGCGCCCCAATACAATCAGAGGCTACATAACAATAATATTGTAGGGGCACAACAATAACAATAATGGCCTTCTATGGGGCATAATAATAACAACAAGGGGACCACATGGGCAAAATAATACAATAAGGGGGTTTCACTAATAACAATAAGGGGTTACACTAATAGTATAGGGACCTAACACTTCTACCATACATCTTTACCCTGTAGATGACTTCTTCCACACAGACACTATTTCGCACAATTGTTTTCTCGCACGATTTCCTACTCAATGTTATCAACTGTTTATACGCCACCTATTGTCATTATAAATATTTCATGGTATTTATTGAATTAATTGTTCATGTCAATCCATGATTACCATAAGAACTAGTGCATTCACTGTACATGTAAAGCAAACTTTTCATGCGGAAGAAGTGTTGTGCGAGCTAGAGTTATGCAGAAGAAAGGTGCGAAGTGGGGAATGTGTGCGAATGCATGAAATTTGGTATGTGTGCAGAAGGAAGAAGAATGTATAAAATACATCCACACTTTTGCACCTTTGCATACATTACCTGAGGTTGGTAGGGTGGGCCAAGCTCTTTTTGTCACGGGTAGGGGGGTGAACGAGTTGCACTTGGGAGGGTGGGTTATACCAAATAACTCATTGAATCAGGCAAGCCAACTATCAAGTAGTAAGTAGTTCCAAAAGTAGAGAAAGTGGAGTGAGTGGGAGAACAAAGTAGTAGGTTGTTTTGTCCTTACTTGAAAATGAAATTTTGTACGTGGAAACACCTCCCTTTTCTATAGTTGTGTGGAATAAAGTATGCGCAAAAAAGGGGTATATGCAAGACAAAGGGTGTATAGGGGAATGGGTGTGTGAAGCAAGGAATAAAAAATTTCTTCTGCATTTATGCAATTCACAAACAATTTATAACAGTAGTGTTCACTCTCTTGAACAATCGAAGTTGCTTCAACAATTCAAAAAGCACATATGCACAATGAAGTAAGTATGGATTCACAATTTAATTGCTAGAACCAAGCATGTGCATCTATAACACCTACATTGTTGAACCTCTTCGGATGAGTTAGTCTCACACAAGAGGTTCCATAAGTGATTGGTTGTTTCGATCCGTTAGAGCAACTCAATGAATTTACTAGATCTCTCTTGCAAAATTTCTTTTAATGTAATATTTTGACATTTTAATCTAAGCAAATAATGCACTAATGTTGTAATCCTGTTTTGTTGTGCCCTTAATTCTTAGGTAAAAATTTTATAAAATATTGTAACCACAATGAAAAATTTATTATGCAGTATGGTCTATATTTTACTTTATGAGAAAGAAGTTTCATATCTATGCAATTATAAATTTCATGATCCATGCAATTATAAAATAGAAATATTCAACATTTTCCTAAAACCTTGGTTAAAGTTACAAAAGCTTGGAAAGCTAATACAAGGTCAAGGGACTTTGATCATGAGGAAATTGTTGTAGTCCTTGGAAGAGGCAAGGACTAAAAATGGTGACTAGGTCATTGTAATTATAAATTGTTAAATGACATTAGTATGGAGAAAATTTTAAATATGGAAATTTATATTAAGGTCTACAAGCTTTTATGTTTAATTAAATATTTTTAATTTTGTTGGAATGTGTGAGGCATTGGTTAGATCTCATATATATATATATATATATATATATATATATATACACACACACACACACACACTTCCATGTGACCAGCTCTTGCAAAACCTGGCCAACCCCATATGAATTTCTTCTTGTGCAGGCATGGCTTCATTTGGGCTCTACACATTCGGGCCTTGACACCACTCGAGTCCTCACACCTTACTATCTCTGCACATTTTTCGCACATGCAATTCACTATGCTATCTATAATTATTTTTAAATTATCGTATTTAATTGAGGTTGATGAGCAATTTAAATCGAAAAATAGTATTGCATTATGGATGTCTTTGTTAAATTTGCATCATTCTTCCAACCATTCCGTATCTATGCACATCTGAGGTAAAATTTCATTATTTCCTCCATGGAATAAGAAAATTATGTAAATATGAAGATTGTCCAATCATGTTAGTGTTTCCTTCCATGGGTTAGTATGATATCCTCTATTGCATAGTACTAACAAGTGTGTTTCAACCACTAACTAAAGTTCCTTCTTTCAAAAGGTTTCATCGCCCTATAGAGGCCATTTTACATGTCATGGGTATAAATGAAACACATGTGGAAACAAAGAGAGCTTTTCAGATACATAGAACCCTTCAATCAACCCACTAGCAAGGTTCAAACTTTTAAAAAACAAAGTTTCAACATTTTATTAGTTATATGGTCCATCTTTTAGTTTATGAGCAAGAATTTTAAGATCTATGCGATTATAAATTTCACGGTCCATGCAATTATAAACAAATGGTGAGGTTGATATAATTATAACGAGAAAAATGACATTGGTATGGAGAAAATTTTAAATATGGAAATTTGTATTAAAATATAAAAGTTATTACGCTTAATTATAGTTTTAAAATTTTGTTGGAATGCATGAGTCACTGATTGGATATATATATATATATATATATATATATATATATATATATATATATAATATATATATATATATTATATATATATATATATATATATATATATATATATATAACCAGTTCCTTCCAGACCTGGCCGAACATGACACAAATTTATTTTTGTGCAAGCCTGGCTTTACATTTGGACCTTGACACCACTCGAGCCCCTGAACCTTACTAACTTTGCAAATTATACGTACATGCAATTCACCATGATATATATAATTAATTTTAAACTCTCTCATTTAATCGATGTTGATGAGAAATTTGTATTTTGGATGTCTTTGTCAAATTTGCACCAGCGATTGCTTACCTATGCATATCTGAAGTGAAATTTCATTACTTCCTGCATGACTTAAAAAAATTATGTAATTATGAAGAGAATGTCAGAAAGAGAAATTAAATTATATCTAGTTTAATTATTCCTGTACAAGAAAATAATTTTCCCGCCTATGAAAGTGAAAAATGCTATGCAACAATTAGACTTACATTTGATGTGTAAAATAATGTACATGTTATAGAATGGAAGTGGAAATTATCACATTCAAAATCCTAGTGCATGGCAGTAAAAGATAAGTGTTTAAATCATAATATCACTATAGAAAACTAGATTAGCTTATAGAACTTACTCTTAAAATATTTTTGTTCAATTTTGTTCCCATAAATTCATATTTTCCCACTATTCAATTAGCTTATTAAACTCATTATTAAAATATTTTCGTATAAATTCATATTTTCCCACTATTCAATTAGCTTATTAAACTCATTATTAAAATATTTTCGTACAACTTGTTTCAATAAATTCATATTTTCTAGATATTCAATTGGTGTATCTTTGCTTGCAGATAGTGATGGACTTGTTCAACTTCAACTTTTATGGATTTGCCATTTGTTTCACGCAAGATAAAGGTGCAAACAAAATCAAGAGTGGAATTAAATATGATCAAGAAATGATTCATGGGAATGGGCTTAAAGAATTTAAAAAGGGAGAATTGAAAATTTTAGGAATTGCTACCAACGCACTAGAATAAAACACTATATTTCGTATAAGATTTATGAGATCGATAATTTCAATATTTCAAACATTGTAGTTACTTGAAAGGTGGTCGATTAACTTTATATCATATCTGTCAAAAATAACTAATGTTTTAAAGCTTTGCAACAAAAACCTTCTCTCCCATGAATCAAACGAATATACATTATGACTTCCTTACAGTGAAATCAAACCCTGATGATATATTTGAAACACGTTCATAGTAACAAATAAAACACTTTGGACCCACAAAAATGATGAAAGATTCAAAACATCACCCTCATCGTGTGGACAAAATGTATAGATTTTGTCACTTTCTATCTCGGAGGGACTTCTTATGCTTGACTCTTGTTGAGGCTTAGCCAACAACTCCTCCTTATCTTGTAGCTCAAGTTGTAATTCTTGTATAATGTCTACGAGGAATTCTCCATGATTCTTCAATTCTTGTTTCTCCTTTTCTGAGATTTGAAACAAACTTCTTAATGCTACATTCTTTTCTTGAATAGTTTGATCGATCTCTTCAAGTTCACGAAGCCATGCTTGTTTCGAAGCTTTCCCCATAGCTCACCACAATCCTTACAAAACTATGAACCAAGCTTTGATACCAAGTGATCTAAAAACTTGAGAGTGCATAAAACCTGCAACAAAGACCTTTTAATTGACCATATGGTCATGCAAAATTAAGTTACAATTTATCTATAATCATGTTCGTTTCCCTCATAATCTTGTAACTTAAAATTCATATAAAAGAACTTGATCAAACCATGAATAAGAAAAACACGAAGCATCAAGAATGATAATGGAGTTCACCCCCTCCACTGGCCTATGTCTCCATATTTGTGTCCATGGGTCGAATCATTTTTATTTCCTTTCTTCAATGAGGAATGTGTACAATTCTCTAATAAAAAGTGTGGCCAAACCTAGCGCTGTCTTCTACTACCAAAGAGACTTCAAGACTTGTGCATACAAATAATTCCTCCCAAAAGACCTCTTTTCCAAAATGAAGCTCTAAAAACTTCCCAAAAACTCTCTCAAGCTCCCTCTAGCCCCAAAAAAAATAGTACAAAAGAGAATTTACAACTATTTGAGATCCAAAAACAAGAGAGAATATCTCTTTGGATCCACATTCTAAGGAGATATTACTCTCTTGTTCCCAAAACAAAGGAACTTATGACTCTCAATTCCAACGAACTCTCCCCTTATCCACATTTTTAAGAGAAACCATCCCATAAAAATCTCAACTTCCCTTGAGATTAGGACAACGGGTGGATTCTGACATGTGTACAATTTCCTTTTTACAATTTAAATGAAAAATGCATGAACACATTGATCATTTTATGCTCATACAATTTTAAGTAATTCCACCTTCCCTTGGACTTTTCTTCAACATGGTCAACTCAATAGACTCTGTCAAGATCCTCGTGGAACAACTATATACCTTAATATTGACTCAACCTAATGTTCATATCATTATACATATGTATGAATTAAATCAATCAATATCTACTTATTTATGGAATTACACATACATTATCCATAAGACATATGGCCAAGGTATGTCTATCTTTTGAACGAAGGAGCCTAAAAGAATTCAAACGTGGAAAGATTTGATAAAAATAATAAGAGGATTAGAGGGCGTCGGACCAAAGATCTTGGACAGTGACAATGCTGAGAAAGTTGGATAGTGACAGTTAAAAAAAAGCGGTGTGAACAAGAATATGGCCGGATCAGTAAGTAAAGCTAAGTTTGATAACCATCATTTAACTTGGATGTGACCTCAAAATTAGATTAAGATAGTTTTTTTTATATAATACCAAAAATTTAAAGAATTAAAAATTAATGATTAATTGAAAAGCTAACATTTTTTAATTTCTTTTAAATCATAAATAACACAAATATATTGTTAGGATATTCCGACACATAGGAATAGTTAAGTATAACTTGGTCTAGTATAGAGTTAGGTAAAGTGTGTTTCTTTACTATGTACATTTGTAACTTACAATCCGATGGTCACGATATGTAGTGATCTGACGGTTCATCCTCTTCTCGGTATTACCGACACTTGATCCGTGGCTTAACACCTAATTGGTCCATGATTTCTATTTAAAGCGCATGGAGGGTCATTTGTAGGTTAACTGTTCACGAGAGAAGCTTATGTAAATTTTCATTCTTTTATTAATAAATTGCCTGAAGTGGCCGCGTTGGCTCAGGCCGTCGACTATTTCCCTCTTTGAGGGTTTTAACCAAGTCAAAAATAATGGTGTATTGATCTGTGATATGTTTGTGAGTGGTGTCCTTTGGTGTTCTGTCTGAGGAACTTACCCTGTAAATTCCTACATGGTATCGGAGCTATTTGAG
>APFE030848097.1:164672-229637 GCA_000404065.3 Pinus taeda | reverse complement strand
AAAAAAATATAGTTTAATTTTGTAATAATTTAATTACAAAATTAAGTTGGTGAAATATTTTAATTCCATAATGAGGGTTGCGAAAATCAGGTTGGCGAAATATATGCAGAAAGTTGTTAAAGTCTACTATGGTCATCAGTTATTAAAGTGTACTATGGTCATCAGTTATTAAAGTCTATTCCCAATTCCCATGAAAGTTATTAAAGTCAAAATCAGGTTGGTGAAATATTTTAATTACAAAAAGCGAAATATATGCAGAAATGAATAAAATTGGATGTAATTACAAAATGATAAAAACCTGATGAAACGCATAAAGTCAAAATCAGGTTGGTGAAATATTTTAATTACAAAATCAGGTTGGTGAAATATTTTAATTACAAAAAGCGAAACATATGCAGAAATGCATAAAATTGGATGTAATTACAAAATGATAAAAACCTGATGAAACGCATAAAGTCAAAATCAGGTTGGTGAAATATTTTAATTACAAAATCAGGTTGGCCAAATATATGCAGAAATGCATAAAATTGGATGTAATTACAAAATGATAAAAACCTGACGCAACACATAAAATTGGATGTAATTACAAAATGATGAAACACATAAAATTGGATGTAATTACAAAATGATAAATTCCTGATAAAAGTTGTTAAAGTCTATTATGGTTATCAGTTATTAAAGTCTATTCCCCATAAAAGTTGTTAAAAGTTGTTATTAAAATCTATTCCCCATGAAAGTTGTTAAAGTCTATTATGGTCATTAGTTATTAAAGTCTATTCCCCATGAAAGTTGTTAAAAGTTGTTATTAAAGTCTGTTCCCCATGAAAGTTGTTAAATTCTATTATGGTCATCAGTTATTAAAGTCTATTCCCCATGAAAGTTATTAAAGTTTATTCCCAAAAAAGTTACTGAAGGTTATTTTTGATGAAAGTTAGTAAAATTTATTCCAAATGAAAGTTAGAAAAAGACGGAAAGTCAGAGAAAGTTAGTAAAGGTTATTCCATATGAAAGTTAGAAAAAGACGGAAAGTCAGAGAAAGTTAGTAAAGGTTATTCTAGATGAAAGTTAGAAAAAGTTATGTTTGATGAAAGTTAGAGAAAGTTAGTAAAGGTTATTCCAAATGAAAGTTAGAAAAAGACGGAAAGTCAGAGAAAGTTAGTAAAGGTTATTTTAGATGAAAGTTAGAAAAAGTTAGTAAAGGTTATTTGTGATGAAAGTCTAGAAAAGTTAATGAAAGGAAAAGTTATTTGTAAAATAGATTGTGTACCACTCGTCCACTTTTCTCGAGTGGTATAACTACTACCATTCATTAATGAAGGAAAAGTTATTTGTAAAATATATGATAAAGAAAAAGGAAAAGTTATTTGTAAAACTACTTCTACCATTCATTAATGAAGGAAGAGTTAGTTATTTGTAAAATAGATGATAAGAAAAAGGAAAAGTTATTTGTAAAATAGATGATATGAAAAAAAATATTGTATACCACTCGGCCACCTTTCTCTAATAGTATAGGTGCTTCTACCATTCGTTAGTGAAAAGTTATTTGTAAAATAGATGATAAGGAAAAGGAAAAGTTATTTGTAAAACTACTTCTACCATTCATTAATGAAGGAAAAGTTAGTTATTTGTAAAATAGATGATAAGAAAAGGAAAAAGTTATTTGTAAAATAGATGATATGAAAAAAAAAATATTGTGTACCACCGTCCACCTTTCTCGAGTGGTATAGGTGCTTCTACCATTAGTTAGTGAAGATTATTCTTGATGAAAATTAGAAAAAGTTAGTAAAGGTTATTTTTATGAAAGTAAAAGTTATTCTTGAAGAAATAAAAATGTAAAGGAAAGAAAAAGTTATTTGTAGAATAGATAAAGAAAAAAACTAAGAAAAAAACATTATGTACCACTCATCCACCTTTCTCGAGTGGTATAGGTGCTTCTACCATTCGTTAGTAAAGATTATTCTCGATGAAAATTAGAAAAAGTTAGTAAAAGTTATTTTTATGAAAGTAAAAGTTATTCTTGATGAAATAAAAATGTTAAAGGAAAGAAAAAGTTATTTTATAATAGATAAAGAAAAAACTAAGAAAAAAACATTGTGTACCACTCATCCTTTTTCCACTGAGATAAGGAAAAACATTGTGTACCACTCATCCTTTCTCCACTGAGATAACTACTTCTACCGTTCTCCACTGAGATAACTATTTCTACCATTCAGTTAGAAAAAGTTAGTAAGTAGATAACTACTTCTACCATTCAGTTAGAAAAAGTTAGTAAGTAGTTCTTGATGAAAGTTAGAGAAATGAGAAAAATGTAAAAGAAAGGAAAAGATAATTAAAAAAAGAGGTTGTGTACCACTTGTCCACTTTTCTCCATTCTCATCCTTTCTCCACTAAGATAACTACTTCTACCATTAAGTTAAGAAAAAGTTAGTCAGTTGTCCATGATGAAAGTTAGAGAAATGTAAAAGAAAGGAAAAAATAATAAGAAAAAGAAACTGTGTATCACTTGTCCACCTTTCTTATTTCTCGACTTTTACTCTTTGATAGTGTGTATTGTTTCCAGAAGTGGATCCTAAAATCAGTGAGGCAGGGGTGGATTCTAAAATGGTTCTACCATTCGTTAGTGAGTATTGTTTCTAAAAGTGGATACTAAAGAGTATTGTTTCTAGAAGTGGATGCTAAAATCAGTGGGGTTGGGGTGGGGGTGGATTCTAAAATGATTTTTGTGATGGTGGGTGGGGTGAACTCTAAAATGGTTTCCGTGATCGTGGAAGCTAAGACCACTTGCATATTTGGAGAATTTCATATTTTCAAGAATATTGACTTCTTCTATTCTTGTTTCTTGGACTTTGTTGCTGCAATAGAATTAGAATTGTGTTGTTTCTTGGACTTTGTTGCTGCAATAGAATTAGAATTGTGTGGGTGGTTTCTTGGACTTTGTTGCTGCAAATGAATTAGAACTGTGTGGCTTGTGTGTACTTAGTAACTTCCACGTTACAGAGGAATACTAAAGTTGTCATGTCTATTGAAACGAGATTAAGACAAATTAACAAATTGAAAGTATGAATTTCCATGTAATTTTAGTGAGTATTGTTTCTAAAAGTGGATGCTAAAGAGTATTGTTTCTAGAAGTGGATGCTGAAATCAGTGGGGTGGGGGTGATTCTAAAATGATTTCCGTGATGGTGGGGTGGGGGTGGATTCTAAAAATGATTTCCGTGATGGTGGGGGTGGGGTGATTTCTAATATGGGTTTCCGTGGAGATGGTGGATGGTGGATGCTAAGTACCACTTGATGTTGGGGTGGGGGTTGGATTCTAAAAATGATTCACGTGATGGATAGGGCTGGGGGGTGGATTCTAAAATGGTTTCCGTGATGGTGGATGCTAAGACCACTTGCATATTTGCAGAATTTCGGGTGGGGTGGATTCTAAAATGGTTTCCGTGATGGTGATGGTGGATGCTAAGACCACTTGCATATGTGCAGAATTTCATATTTTATAGAATATTGGCTTCTTCTATTCTTGTTTTTTGGACTTTGTTTATTCTTATTTTTTTGGATTTTGTTTATTCTTGTTTCTTTTTTGGACTTTGTTTGGACTTTGTTTCTTGTACTTTATTGCTGCAATAGAATTGTGTGGGTGGTGTATGCTTTGTGAATTGTGAGTGGTGTGTGCTTTGTAAGCTTCACGTTAAGGAATACGAAAGTTGAAATTGTCGTGTCTAAGACAAATTAACGAATTGAAAGTATGAATTTCCTGTAATTCATATGTAAAGTTCATGTTTAGACAAATTAACGAATTGAAAGTATGAATTTCCTGTAATTCATATGTAAAGTTCTAATTGACAAATTAACGAATTGAAAGTATGAATTTCCATTACAGAGAGGTTACAAAGGAATACTAAAGTTGAAGTTGTCGTGTCTATTGAAACGAGAAACGAGTAAGACAAAAATACTAAAGTTGAAGTTGTCGTGTCTATTGAAACGAGAAACGAGTAAGACAAAAATACTAAAGTTAAAGTTGTCGTGTCTATTGAAACGAGAAACGAGTAAGACAAAAATACTAAAGTTAAAGTTGTCACGAGACAATAATACTAAAGTTAAAGTTGTCGTGTATATTGAAACGCGAAACGAGTAAGACAAATTAACGAATTGAAAGTATGAATTTCCATTACAGAGAGGTTACAGAGGAATACTAAAGTTGAAGTTGTCGTGTCTATTGAAACGAGAAACGAGTAAGAGAAATTACAGAGGAATACTAAAGTTGAAGTTGTCGTGTCTATTGAAACGAGAAACGAGTAAGACAAATTAACGAATTGAAAAGTTGAAGTTGTCGTGTCTATTGAAACGAGAAACGAGTAAGAGAAATTACAGAGGAATACTAAAGTTGAAGTTGTCGTGTCTATTGAAACGAGAAACGAGTAAGACAAATTAACGAATTGAAAGCATGAATTTCCTGTAATTCATATGTAAAGTTCTAATTAAACATGTAAGACAAATTAACGAATTGATCCATGTAATTCATATGTAAAGTTCTAATTAAACATGTAAACTAACTAGTTGGTAAACTAACTAACTATATATGTAGAGTTCTAATTAAAATGGTAAACTAAGTAACTATATATGTAGAGTTCTAATTAAAATGGTAAACTAACTATATAGGTAGAGTTTTAATTAAAAATATAAAACTAGTTGGTAAATTAAACATGTAACATTAGTTAACTATATATGTAGAGTTTTAATTAAAAATATAAACTAGTTGGTGAATTAAACATGTAACACTAGTTAACTATATATGTAAAGTTTTAATTCAAAATATAAACTAGTTAGTGAATTAAACATGTAACACTAGTTAACTATATATGTAGAGTTTTAATTAAAAATATATAACTAGTTGGTGAATTAAACATGTAACACTAGTTGACTATATATGTAGAGCTTTAATTAAAAATATAAAACTAATTGGTGAATTAAACAAACATGTAACACTAGTTGACTATATAGGTAGAGTTTTAATTAAAAATATAAAACTAATTGGTGAATTAAACATGTAACACTAGTTGGTGAATTAAACATGTAACACTAGTTAACTATATATGTAGAGTTTTAATTACCAACTAAACATGTAACACTAGCTATATATGTAGAGTTTTAATTAAAAATATATCACTAGTTGGTGAATTAAACATGTAACACTAGTTGACTATATATGTAGAGCTTTAATTAAAAATATAAAACTAATTGATAAATTAAAAAAACCTGTAACACTAGTTGACTATATAGGTAGAGTTTTAATTAAAAATATAAAACTAATTGGTGAATTAAACATGTAACACTAGTTGGTGAACTAGTGTTATATGTAAAGTAAAGTTTTAATTAAAACTGTAACACTAGTGGTGAATTAGTTTGTGAATTAAACATGTAAACATGTAACACTAGTTAACTATATATGTAGAGTTTTAATTATAAATATAAAACTAGTTGGTGAATTAAACATGTAATTAAAAATATAAAACTAGTTGGTGAATTAAACATGTAACACTAGTTGACTATATATGTAGAGTTTTAATTAAAAATATAAAATTAATTGGTGAATTAAACATGTAACACTAGTTGGGGAACTAAAATTTTAATTAAAACTATAACACTAGTTGGTGAATTGGTGAATTTAATTAAAACTGTAACACTAGTTAGTGAACTAGTTGGTGAACTAGTGTTATATGTAAAGTTTTAATTAAAACTGTAAGGCTAGTTGGTGAATTAAACATGTAACACTAGTTGGTGAACTAAAGTTTTAATTAAAACTGTAACACTAGTTGGTGAACTACTATAGAAGCTTATATCCATAAATAGTTGAATACTTCAAATTTTGATAACAATAATTGTTTTTTATTAGGTCAAGTTGGGAAGTAAGCGAGGAAGAGCAAGACTTGATAATGCGATAATGAGACTGTAGGTGAACTGTCGTTAATTCCATATTAGGTCAAGTTGGGAAGTAAGCAAGCAAGAGCAAGACTTGACAATGAGATAATGAGACTGTAGGTGAACTATCGTTAATTCCATGAGGCCAAATTTGAGAAATTGTCTAGGAATAATCATAATTAAAACTCTAACACTAGAGAAATTGTTTAACAATAATCCTAATCAAAACTGTAACACTAGTTGGTGAATTAAACATGTAACACTAGTTGGGAACTAAAGTTTTAATTAAAACTGTAACACTAGTTGGTGAATTAAACATGTAATACTATTGGTGAATTAAACATGTAACACTAGTTGGGAACTAAAGTTTTAATTAAAACTGTAACACTAGTTGGTGAATTAAACATGTAATACTATTGGTGAATTAAACATGTAACACTAGTTGGGGAACTAAAGTTCTAATTAAAATCGTAACACTAGTTGGGGAACTAAAGTTCTAATTAAAACCGTAACACTAGTTGGTGAATTAAACATGTAACACTAGTTGGGAAACTAAAGTTCTAATTAAAAATGTAACACTAGTTGATGAATTAAACATGTAACACTCGTTGGTGAAAAACATGTAACACTAGAAAGTTCTAATTAAAACTGTAACACTAGTTGGTGAATTAAACATGTAACAGTAGTTGGTGAGTAGAATACTTCAGAATACTTCAAATTTTCAAAACAATTATTGTTTTTTATTAGGTCAGGTTGGGAAGTAAGCGAGGAAGAGCAAGACTTGATAATGAGACTGTAGGCGCACTGTCGTTAATTCCATGAGGCCAAATTTGAGAAATTGTCTAGAATAATCCGAGTTCAATTGAGAAGAGATAGCTATCCGAGTTCAATTGAGGAGAGATAGCTAGGGCCGCATGGGCAGAGAGCAACCCCACAGACTTGAGGTCTTTACCCTGTTGGGTAATTAAGTTTATTGCAATATATTTAACAAAATCAATAGATAAAAGATGACCAAAGAGATTCATATATATAATATATGCATTTCTTTTATATATGAATTTCTTTTAAAAAATGTTGCAGCCTTAATATCCCTAATATTCTAATATTCTAGACTATTGAATCGTGGATTTGCAGATCCAGGGTTGTAGTTCTGCGGCCACAAAAAGGACGTTACACGCCACATACCCATCGAATAATCCTAAAAGAAATGTTGCAGCCCTAACATCCCTAACATTCTAGACTACATACCCACCGAATAATCCTAAAAGAAATGTTGCAGCCCTAACATCCCTAACATTCAACATTCTAGACTATTGAACCGTGGATTTGCAGATCCAGGGTTGTAGTTCTGCCACCACAAAAGGGACGGTACACGCCACATACCCATCAAATAATCCAGAGAATTAACTAATGCCAACAACTCAACTTTAAATTAAAAAACATTATATAAAACATTCATTGTCTATATAAATTGCCTCTAGAGGCTTACTATTAATGTTTTCTATAGTAGAGAGAGGAAATATGGTAGGGCTATTAAGTAGTGTTGTTGACATTATACATGAGGATAACTTATATTCTTATAATTAAAACTTTAATTTTGAAAATAAAAAACATTAATTGGCTCTAGAGGCTTACTATTAATGTTTCCTATAGTAGAGAGAGGAAATATGGTATTAATGTTTCCTATAGTAGAGAGAGGAAATATAGTAGGGTTATTAAGTAGTGTTGTTGACATTATACATGAGGATAATTTATATTCTTAAGATTAAAACCTTATTGAGTTGTGGTTAGTGGTAATTTACAGAAATACAATAATTTTAAGGAAATAAAACCTTATTGTTGAGTTGTGGTTAGTGGTAATTTACAGAAATACAATAATTTTAAGGAAATATGGTAGGGTTATTAAGTAGTGTTGTTGACATTATACATGAGGATAATTTATATTCTTAAGATTAAAACCTATTCTTAAGATTACCTTATTGTTGAGTTATGGTTAGTGATAATTTACAGAAATACAATAATTTTAATAATTTTAAGGAAATATGGTAGGGTTATTAAGTAGTGTTGTTGACATTATACATGAGGATAATTTATATTCTTAAGATTAAAACCTTATTGTTGAGTTGTAATTTTAAGGAAATATGGTAGGGTTATTAAGTAGTGTTGTTGACATTATACATGAGTATAATTTATATTCTTAAGATTAAAACCTATTCTTAAGATTAAAACCTTATTGTTGAGTTGTGGTTAGTGGTAATTTACAGAAATACAATAATTAGGGTTATTAAGTAGTGTTGTTGACATTATACATGAGGATAATTTATATTCTTAAGATTAAAACCTATTCTTAAGATGATTAAAACCTTATTGTTGAGTTGTGGTTAGTGGTAATTATTTTATTTATTTAATTTTTTTTGTGCGAGTTCAAGTCACGAAAATTTAACTTTTATTTTTTATTAAAGTGATTTAAAAATTAAAACATATATATATACATATATCCAGAACCTTAAACTGGTATTTCACATTAAATATATATAGTGCAGATATTAAATATAAATATAGTGCAGATATTAAATATAAATATTGTAGCTATATTTAATGAAATAACCCTTTCCAAGCAAATTAAGAACCGCTTCGAACAAAAAAAATTGCGAGTAAATCAAACTAGAGTTACCATATGTGTACTGCATTAACTATTTTAGAATTTAAATAGCATCTAGACTATCACTATAGAATTATGTATGTTATAAGGATTGAAAAGGTTGAGAGCAGGCAACTGAGGGATATCAAAAACGAAGTCCGGTCCTTTTCAGAACAACAGTTCTGAGTGCAAATAAGTGAAATATGGAATAACCATATTGTTCCAACCTAATGGAGATGCATAGAAATTTATATGCAACTATTTCTTTGTTGCGTCCTGTCCCTCCCGACCGCTATTGAACTACTAGCTACTCAAAGGCACGTAGGAATTCTTAAACCGGGATACAAGACGGGTCCTCAGGCGGAGACTGACCTACGAAGCTAAGGCGCGCTCGCAGACATATTCTAGTAAACTATTAAACCGGGCATTCATCATTTATTAGTAAAGAGCAAGAAAACCGCCTTGAAGAGCTTGATAACCAGGACTTTGAAATGGGGCGCAGGGGAAGGGCCCTACCTTTGCTCGAAGTAATTTTCTGAGAGCTAATGAAATATTATGCATACTGATAAATAACAAAGCAATTACGCATATGATTGAGTGAATCGAACTATTTCTCCAAAGCTATCTGCTGAAGTAAAAGAAGACTTGCGTACAGTGATTCGAAAAATAACAGTAATAAGTTTTAAATTTGAAACCCCGAAGGAAAATTTACAGATCGCCATTAACTGTCCATATATACTATAAATAAAATTCAGACCCTATTATACCGTTGAGGGTCCGTCAACGGAAAGTCTTAAAGAAAATGGTGCGAAGACAAATACCTATAATATATTAGGGTTGCAATTTTTAAAATTAAAGATGGATGCAGTGGTTACAAACTCTGAAATATATTCAAGAGATATAGATATAACTGAGGAACCCGGAAACTCAAATCACAAGATATAACCAGAAAAAATATATGCAACGCATAGTCAACCACCAATTTCTTGCAAGCAAGGAACAGTGGAGCCAGGTTGGGACTTCTTCGAGCACAAACGATGATTTTGCTGGTTGGCAGAATAGAGAACGTATCTGAGTATTTCGCAAAGGGATGAAGGCCATCTACCAGTAGACTACGCCTGAAAAGCATATCCAACGCTGCAAGCATACACTTATATGTAAATGATGAATATCATTTATCAAAGAAACAAAGAGAAAGTATGGCACCACTTAAATTATAGTTGCTTACCATAACATGATAACCCGGAAAGAGACCAAGAAGTTGTTTATGGAATTGTAGCGTTAATCTACGCAAATAAGGCGAAGACAGTAAGTCGGCTAGAAAAGTACCCTCGCACAAGAATGGAAGATAAGTTTAACCAGTAGATAAGTGGGATGCTGGCAAAGGATACGTGAACCAGAGATAGAAAGGTGAAATGCACTGAAAATTGAAGCTTAGCCCTGGCTATGGCTTAGCCCTGGCTATGGCAGAGCTCGGTTATAGGGTAGCATCGATAAGAGCGAATGGCGAACGAGCGACAAGGGTAGGGATTTCGTTACCCTAACCTCCTCCAAGCGAATAGCCATTGTCATATCTTAGAAAGAGTGATCCACGAACGAGATTTCACCACCTGTGCTTCTCCTTACCGACACATTCAGGTGGCGAGAGTTTCCAGAAGGTTCCCAGCTAAGGGTCGAATTATCACAGTTGACCAGTTGAGAAAGTGACTACCACCGGCTGGGAAAAGTTGCACTAATTTCAATTAATGCAAGGGTAACTGGGTGAATACACATTAAATGACTGGGTAAATGCACATTAAATGATATTTAATGAACCTTCGTTCAAGTGTTTAATGCATGCATGTATGGTAACTGCGATCAATGAATATAGATTAAATGATATTTAATGAATGTTTCTTAAAATGATCAATGAATATACATGAGATGATATTTAATGAACCTTTCTTAAAATGTTTAATGCGCGAAGTATGGAATAGTTACTAAGATATGATTTAATTTAATATTTAATATTTCTCGAACATTTAATTTAAATTTTATTATTTAACATTTCCCAAAGATTTACCAAAACCTTTTCTGCGGATAACAGTTCAAGTAAGTACTAATTTCTTATATAATGAAAATTATATTTAAAATAATCCTTTTTAAATCCACAGAAAACTTTATGAAATTTTAAATCAGATAGATTCACTCAAGAAGATAGATTTTAATAATAAAAAGGATACCTTAAATTCCTAACCCGTGAATATTAGTAATTTTTCTCTATCAAGTAAAGACAACTAACGATGACTAAATTGAGCTACAAATTAGCAACTTCGTGTAGAAATAATGCTAACTAACATCTACAATATTAGTAATTTGTCTATCCAGTAAAGAAAATTAACGACGACTAAGTTGAGCTACAAATTAGAAAGTTGGTGTGCAAAGAATTGCAGCTAACATCTACATCGATGTAAGTGTCCCCTAGACGGTATAAAAAATCATTAAAACCGTATTGTTGTTCAGTTGTGGTTTAGTGGTAGTGTCCCCTAGACAGTATAAAAAATCATTAAAACCATATTGTTCAGTTGTGGTTTAGTGGTAATTTATAGAAATACAATAATTTGTTTTTAAACTAGCACTTCACATTGAATATATATACTGTAGTTGTAGAGAATGAAATAATCCTTTCCAAGCAAAACAAGAACCGTGTCGTACAAAAATAGTTGGAAGTAAATCTAATACTGGCTACCATCTATGTACTTAATTCAACCATTGTAGAATTTAAATAGAATCTAGATTATCACTATATAATATAAGTATATTAGAGGATTGAAAAGGTTGAGACAAAGAAATTGAGGGATATCACAAACGAAGTCCGCTCGTCTTCAAAACAACAATTCTATTTGAAAAAAAGTGAAGTATGGAACAAAAATATTGTTCGGTACACTCGAAATATACTTACATTAAAGTCAACCTAATGCAGATGCATAAAAACTTATACATTAATTTTCTAAGAGCTAATGAAATATTATGCATACCATTCACAATAGAGGACTGATAAATAACAAAATCATTAAGCATATAATGGGTGAATCGAACTATATTTCCAAGGATCTCTGCTGAACTAAAAGAAGACTTGTGTACAATAATTCGAAGGAAAAATGTATTAAGTTTTAAATTTGAAACCTTGAAGGAAAATTTATAGATCATCATTAACTGTCCATATATAGTATAAATAAAATTCAGACCCTATATTATGGTCGAGGGTCAGTCAACCAAAAATCTCAAAGAAAACGGTGTGAATAAAAAACCCGAAATATATTATTTAAATTCGAAACCGTGAAAGAAAATTTATAGACCCTCGTTAATTTTCCATATATAGTATAAAATTCAGACCCTGTATTATGGTCGAGGGTCCATCAACAAAAAATCTCAAAGAAAACGGTGCGAACGGACATACCCAAAATATATTAGGGTTGCAATGTTTAAAATTGCAGATGGACGTTTTGATATAGATATAACTGAGGAACCTGAAAACCCAATTTCTTGCAAGGAAGGGCACAGTGGAGCTAAGTTGGGACTTCTTCGAGCACAAATGATGATTTTAAGGGAAAACATATAACTTACCTGTGTATTTCACAAAGGGAGCAAGGCCATCTCACGGTAGAACACGACTGGACAACATATTCAATACTACAAGCATACGCGTCTGTGTAAATGATGATTGTCATAAAAAAAAACAGAGAAATTATACGACAGGTGAACTTATAGTTACTTACCACAGCATAATGAAAACCCCGCAAGAGACCAATAAAAGTACCCTCGAGGAAGAATGGAAGATAGGTTTAACCAGTAGATTAGTCAGACACTGGCAAGGATACCTGAACCAAAAGCTGGAAGGGCGGAATGCAGTGAAAAGTGAAGTTTAGCCCCTGCCATGGCGAAGCTCGGTTGCAGGGTGGCACCGACAGGAGTGAATGGAGAACGAGCAACAGGTGTGGGGATTCCGTTATCCTAACCTCCTCCAAGCGAAAACCCACCTTCAGACCTCAGAAAAAGTGATCACTTATCACAACCTAATGATAACCCTACAAGAGACTAATAAGTTGTTTCTGGAATTGTAGCGTAATCTGCGCAAAGAAGGCGAAACACCGTAAGCCACCCAGAAAAGTACCTTCCCGGAAGAATAGAAGATAAGCTTAACGATTATATTAGTGAGATGTTGGCAACGATGCGTGAACCAGAGCTAGAAGGGTGGAATGCAGTGAAAAGTGAAGCTTAGCCCCTGCCATGGTTGAGCTCGGTTGCAGGGTGGTGCCCGGATGAGTAAATGGTGAATGAGCGACAAGGGTAGGTATTATGTTACCTTAACCACCTCAGAGTGAATACCCACCGTCATATCTGAGAAAGAGCAATCCAAGAACGAGATTTCACCACCTGTGATTCTGCTTACCGCCACATGCAGGTGGCAAGAGTGTCTAGAAAGTTCCCAGCTGAGTGTCGAAGTATCACACCTGACCGATTGAGAAAGTGACTACCACCGGCTGGGAAAAGTTCCATTAATAAACCTTCCACGTAATGTGACATCAAATACAACACTTATTTTTGCATTACAGCTATGGCGTCGATGGATTTCCAGATTCGTCGGTAGATTTCGCATGTAATTTCTTTGTATAATATTCCTATGTCAGAATGAAATGAATGCCACTTCAATATCGAAAACCTCGTCGTTATTTCCCCATAATAAAAATATTTTTCTAACCAAGCAAAACACATCCAACATATCCAATGTTAAATTCCCAAGGTTATTTACATTAATACAATAAAGTTGATAAATAACCAATATTGGTGTAAGATGGTCATGAGCTTGTGGTGGGAAGGAGAAAGATGGCATAATAATAAAATGATAAAAGTTAAAAGTTATTTTTGTACGATTTTATTCAAAGTATATTATTTAAGTTAGTTATAAATGTGTTCAATTTAATAATGGTTATGCGGTTATTATCCATTATTAATTATTGTATATTTTCGTTATGGTATATGCTATTTGGTTAAAAGTTCTAATTATTTTTACTGGTTTATCATATGGTGAGGGGATTAAGTTTATAGGTATTCATGTTTTTATTGATTATTAATTTGTTAATTATAATAATGAGTTTTAATGGAATTTTATTTATTAATTTGTTAATTATAATAATGAGTGAGAATGGAATCTTATTTATTAATTTGTTAATTATAATAATGAGTTAGAATGGAATTTTATTGTTAATTTTTTATTTTGGAATTGGGTATTAGAGACTAAGTTGATTTAATGAGAAATTCATTGGGTGTAATTAGGATTAATATTGAAGATATTTAGTAAGTTGATGTGTAGGTAGCATTGAAGATGTTTGGAATATTGTTTAGAATTTAATTATATTTTTTAGTTTGTTAATTTGTTTGTGATTTTTTAAAATAGTCATGTATTAAAGTTAATAAGAAATAGAGTTCGAAGGTTATCGCAGTTATATTACAAGAAAATGAATGCTAACAATTACAAGATATATTTATAAGTTGATAAAATATTTTTATTTAAAATGATAATTTTGTTTTGATATTTTAAAATGGTTGATGTGTAATTAGGATGATAGTTTATATATATATATATATATGTGTGTGTGTGGGTCGTTAAGATTTTAAGAGTTTAATGCAAAATTTTATAGATAATGTAATTTTATTTTTTAATTTTTGTTTGTTAGGAAATTTTGAATTAATAAGGTTAAACTATTTTAAAAATTATGATGTGAAAGTATATGTATTATATTTAAGGGTTTTAAAATTAAGATGTTAGTGTTATGTGTATTGGTGGAAAATATAAGTAATTTGAAATATGGCTAAGAGAATCAAAATTAATACCATAAATAATATGTATTTATGTTTTATAATTATGATATTGGTCATACATAGAAAATATAATAGAAATGAATAGTATTTTTTAATGAAAAATTGTATAGTTGAAATATACAAAATTGGTCTTATGAAAATATGCACTTTAATTAAAAGTTAGTATATTTTAACAGGTATAGTTACAAACTTTTTATGTTTATGTCGATTTTATGATAACTTCAATATAGTTAAAAAGTTTTTATGTTTGTGTCAAACTTCTAAAAACTTCATAAATTGCAAACTTTGCCTTTCACAAATATGAATTTATGGTTAATGTTTGTTTTAATATTATATTGAAAAGGTTTTGTATCATGCGCTCATCTAAATCATTTTTTGACTATGGGGGATTTTCCTTGTTAATATAGTTAGAAAGTCTGTAAGTTTGTGTCAAACTTATGAAAACTTAAGTTTTTATATGTTTTGTGAGAGTAATTATCATATATTTAACTTGCCCATCTTTGAGAAAATGTTCCAAAAAGTGGTTCTTGCGTAGTTCTCATAAATTTCAATAATTCTGGATTTTTAAGTTGCACTATTTTGTTTAGTGAAATATTGAAGTATATAGAAAGAAAGTAAAGATGAAAATTGATTGTTTTCCTAATTCTATTGTCATTTAATGTTTTTCTTCTTTTCTTTGCAGCACAAAAGGAAACTTGTCCTTTGTTTCCAACAAAGGTTGTTGTTTTTGGTATGGATACTATTATTTGGAAATTTCTCCCCTTTGACATTATTTAGCTTCTCTTTCATTGGCTTCCTCTGTTGGTGTTGATGAAATTTAAGTTGGTTTGTAGATAATGGTGCCTTGTTTTGGAAAACCCAGTTTTTCTTGCGGCTTGTGATCGATGTCGTGAGAAAGAGTTAGGGTTTATTTCTTTGTCCACTTATTTTCACAATGATTGCTTCCTCGCATCATACCTTAACAATGGTGGTCACTTGTCAACTATGGTGTTTCCTTTTCTTCATTCTACATACATAATTGAATGTACAGTGGGATCAATGATTCCCTTCAGCACGTCTGGAAGTTATTTTCATACAAAAACTATTCATTGTCAACTCTTTTACCAAGACCTTTAGAAATGTTGGACTTCTTAGTGTTGGGGAGCGATGATTCTTCTCTTTATTTTAAAAAGACAGTCTAGGAAATTATGAATGGGTGTTTTTGAAACATGTTTGTGAAAACATGGACTCACATTTTCTCATTTGCAGTAGTGTTGACAATGTTTGGAAGAGGACAGAGCTTCCATATGGTGGTCTAACTCCACCAAAGGAGGCTATCTTCTTTGAAGAAAAGTTTTATTGGGTATATCTAGACAGAGATTATGAAGATTACCCTACTTATGGCTACACTATCTACTGGTTGGAATTGAACATAAATAATTGGGGTTATTTGTTTGTTCCTATTGTTGACATACAATGTATGTCATTAGGGTTATATAAGAATCAACTTGTTTGTGTTATTAATAATGCTGGCACGTTTGTTTGGTCACTTGAAAAGGTAGATAACTTTCAATCTAGTTGTCTGTCGAAAGAAAAAAGTCTGGAATTTTTTGAAGATGATTGGGGGCACAGATAGTCGTTGCTTGAATCTGTCTCTTTGGATATAAATACTAAATGTGTAGGTTATGTACCTTTATGCATAGTTGGAGAAAAATTCCTTATGCTCGATTGGTCTGAAGTGTAGTTAAAGTTGTATGATTTACTGAGTGGAATATGAAAAACAACAGTTCTTGATGGAGTGTTCGTGCTTGAAGCATCATGCTTCTACCTACAACCAATTGAAGAATTTTATGATGTCATCGAAAATGGAAATCTTTTCTCATTGATTCCTATTGCAGATTCTATTGTTGACATACCTTCACCACCTGTGGATGTATTCAATTACCATTTGAGCCATGAAGATGTTCTTTTTTGTGTATTATTGAACACCATATGTATCTTTAATTTTTTTAAATATTTTTTTGAACATCATTGTAATTCACATTTTAAAGTTATATTAAGGATATAGCATCATGGTTCTATCTACAAATGGTGGACGATTTTGATGATGTCATTGAAAATGGAAATGTATTTTTGGTTATTCATAATGGAGATTGTATTCTTCAAATAGGTGCAATGTGTGTGGTTGTATTGATTTAGCGTCTGAGGCTTTGACATGTTTGTTTTTTTGATACTGGAGAAGACCTTTTGTATGTTCTGAAATATTTTTTTAAGATCATTGTAATTGAGATTTTAAATTTATTTTGATGACATGCATATGATAAATTTTGAATGTGGTTCGTATTTATTTGTTTTTAATTTATTCAGCTTGTTCTTCTATCGATTATGTGTAAGGGGAAATTTTTTTATGTGTTCCAAGTTTTCCATGGGAAACATAATTTCTCAAATATTTCTTCTCTACACTTTTCTTAGTTTTTAGTTATTTCAATATTGTGGAGTATGTATTAATGTGAAACGCAATTGCAAAACAACTTTTCAACTGACTTAAACTTTTTCATAGAGTGAAATAAGAGGTAAGAGTGGTGTGAAAAACACTCCCTCTGCTACTACACGACAATGATTAAGTGAATACAAACGACATTGGTATCAACATAATAAGAAAGTCATTAAAGAACGGAGAAGGGTTGCATATCAATGAAAGAAAAGATCTTTAGTTAATGATGGAGAAGGAGGACTTGTAAATAATTAGTATGAAAAGAGCGGTGAAAATTCTGTTTTCATTGTTGTTTCATTGCATGTTTATCATCTCAAACAACTTATATCTTTTTAAGGTTTACTAAATTTTCTCTTTCTTTTTAGGAATATTGTGTTTCAAAAGAGAGTCTTCATATGAACAACAATGACATTTCTTGGGAAAAAAAATGAAATAAATGAAGTTTTTGGAGTTCATGATAACTACAGGAATGAGGAATTTCATGAAATGGTTGAAAATTTAGGGTCTGTGTTGGTGAAGGGGGTCAAGTATTTGTTGGTAGTGACTATATTGTTAATATAGCTACCCATCATGAATCTATATGTGATGTGTTTGTTGGAACAATGTAGGGAGTTCAATTTTTTTCTTGTTCATTCTCTTTTCTTCTACATATGAACTTTTTACTATTCAATTTTTGCCCGTATTGTTTCTTCATAACAATGTCAAAATCATTAGTAATCAACAACTAGATTAAGAAGCAATGAAACCATTATTTCTTCGTGAATGTGAGTGTCGACAACCAACTTTTCAAACTTCAAGAAATGACGAAATGTACAATAACAATAATTGTAAGTTTAGAAAATTTTGTCTGTACATAGCAGAAGATTTTGTTTTCATTTTTGTTTGCTTTGTTGTTGATTCTCTTGAAATTTTGGTCTTCTTCCATATATCTTCTCAGATGTTCTATGTTTTTGAATATTGTGTTTACTTAGGGACCCTTGATAGAGATGACAAGCTTGGGGCTTGTAGAAATGGTGCAACAAATGTTATAATGGAAGATAGGGAATCTAATTCCAGAGAAGAAGTTGTTGCGTATGATGTTTTTGGTGATAGTAATATGCTTGCTAGAATGGTTGATTACTTGGGAAATGTTGGAACCAATATTTGTGGACATAGCTCTACAGAGAATATTGTTGAAGCTGAAGAATATGACAATAATTTTCCTCTTGACGGAGCATAAGTGCTTAATTCATATTTATTTTCAAAGGTTTATTGGTTGTCAATGTTAAATTTATATTGTTTTACAAATGTCTTTGTTGATGTTTTTTTGCAGAATTCTATTCAGCTGAATAGTGGTCAACAAACAAATTTGCAAGTAATGCAAACAATATCAATTCGACCAATTGAACATGGATGATGCAACAATGAAGAAATTGTAAGTTATTTTTTGTTATATTAATATAAATTTGATTTGTCTTGTATAGATTTCGTTCTTACAAATGTTATTTTCTTTGTTCCAAGCATAATATGCAAAGGTGTAATGAATACAGAAGAATGACTTATCATTCTGTTATAGAAAGAAATGATATAACAAATACTCCAATTCCATGAGTTGTTTCTCATGATCGCCAAGCTCGGATGGTGTTTCTTAGAGAAAATGAAAATGTTCGGTATTATTTTAGCGAACAAATGGTTGACGTGCATAAAATGTTTCAGTCGAGGATTGATAGTTTGGCTTCTGTGCATATGCACCATGTATGTAATGAATTTCATCTTGGTATATAAGTTATTAGATTGCATGAGGGATCGATTTGTAAAATATGTAAGTTTGAGAAAGGTGCTTGTCACTTTTCTCACTTTAACAACATGGATCTAGGTGACCAACCTAAGGTTCTAACAATTTTGACACAAGTTGAAGAGATGTTGATAGCACGGGTAAATCCAATATTGCAAGTAATGCATGCTCGTGGTGGTCGATATAAGTGTAGTGGTCACACAATATGTTTTCCACAAGATATATCTTCGATTGCAAAGAAGCTTCCATGGAGTGTTGAAGAACTAGATTTTTTATTGTAAGAAGGCGAAGTACAAAATCCGGATACTATGAATGTTATGTGAAGAGATAACGTGTGATGGATGTGTTGCATTATAAAAATGAAATGGATAAGTACTATAGGGATGTCAAAATTGACATGGATTCAATTTCTTCTATCCCAGAAAGACCTAGTGATGTTTCTAACAGGTTATAATATGTTGATATTCCTGTTGATGATATACCTAGGATGGATGCAGAAATTGAAACAGATGGGGCTAATTGTTTGCACTGTCACCCATCATCCTTTATTTATCGCTTGCCTAATGAACCTCGGGAAGTTGATCGAATCATAAGGTTTATTGAAAATGAAAATAACACATCCGTCGAATAAATAGATTGGCCAAATATTGGTACATCTCCCATCAGTTAATATAATACTGAAGGAATTCTAGATATGGTGTTCCCCACTTTATTACCTACAGGTGATTCCAATTGGTTGCATCCTCGAATTTGCATGTTCAAATGCATGAATATGGTTTGCATCTATTGAGATTTTATGATCAAAGATTTGGAAGCCATCCTTGCTTTCGATATTTCTTGTTGAATATGATTACGCGACATCGTAGCCAAGGAATTTTTGTTTGTTTTTAAGAAAAGTATTAATAAAAATGTGCCTACAGCTGTTCAAGAGCTGCATCAACAACTTTTTGATTTGCCAAATAATAAGTTGGCTAATAAATTAATGCATTTTGGATATTTTCTTAGGGGTACAAGAGCTTAATGTACAAAGTGTCGTTTTGAATTTTTATATTGAGTGTTGCTGACACAAAGTGGTTTGATTTGCATAGTGTTATGTCGTCAAGCAGAGATTTTGATCGAGAAAGTGAGCATGCCAAAAATATTCAAAATGTTATTCAGTACCCGCATATAGTTGCTATGTACATTCACCAAAGATTCAATATCTTATGTGACATAGTCTTGCAGAGATATCTTGGTTCTAGAGACTTTTGGTATAGGTTTGTTGTTCTTCCTTTCAGAAAAATTATAATCATTTGAAGGAAACTGTATGTTTTTATGATTTCTTATTATATGTTAACTGCATGTTTTCAATATTTTCAGGTATGAGTGGTAGCATAGAGGTTCCGCCCATATCCATGTTTTTTTGTGGTTGTCTGAAGCACTAGATATGGAAACATTAGATTGGTCCAATGCGACTGTTGTTAGTGTAGCAAAGACATACTTTTGACAAATACATTACAACATGGAATCCACATGACATACATCGTTGAAATGTCATGATCCCTCAAACTTTAAATGATGATCGATGTCTTTTTGAAAACTGAACATTTTTTTTCTTGTAATGCCAAAGAATATTATGAGCATTTGGTTAACCATGTGCAAAGGAATACAAAGTGCAATGTTGATTCTTGTTTATGTAAAAAAGGGTCTGTTCTTTCATGTCGCTATCTTGCTCCACGGGAGGTTCCTCGGGAGTCAACATTGTTGATAGATGAAAAAGGGAGAAATAAGTATGAACCGACATGAAATGATAATCGTTTAAATGTTCATAATGTTGATGTTTTAACAATGTGGCGAGAAAATGTTGATTGTCATCCAGTTCTTTCTCGACATCAGGTTTTAAAGTTTATTGAAAAATATGCTTCAAAGGCAGAGAGAAGATCTGAAAGTTATCATGAAATGTTGACCAACATTGTTGGTGGGAGTGGGTTTGAGGCTACTATATTATATGCATATAGAAGGTTAGCTGATGAGACACTTGTTGAACGTGACGTTGGTGCTCAAGGGATGTGTCATTTGTTGCTAAAGCTACCTCTTTTTATCTGTAGTCGGAAATTATTATCCTTGAATGTTGCAAAGAAAGTGTATCAAAGGGTTTCGCTGCATTCTGATGAAGTTTTTTGTGGAAACAATTTTATTCAATTTTATCAAAGCCGACATATTTTTTTGGAACATTTATGTTTGATAGAAATAGTAAAATCGTGGAGTTTTGAGGAGAAGTGTAGGCATGACAAATGGAGGCCACATGAAAAGGAGGCTATCATTTGTGCTTGGCCATGGTTTTATGTTGCTCCTAATGAGGGGTGAGAAGAGTTTGAAACATTTTGCTAGAGTGAGTTGCTTTTATACAAGCCATTTCATGACATTGGTTCAGATATTGGGTTTTCCAATGAAAGTATTATTGAGAGTTGGAGAAATTGGAGATATCATGCGTGGCATGTTGATCGAGCCCCTTTTCCAAATGATGGTGATTTAGAGGATGTGAAGCCACTTATACATGAAGAAAATGATGATCGATATTTTTAAGAGTGGCAGGTTTTTTGTGGTTAGTTCCTCCAAGCTGTGTAAACATTTCATACCTTGATAATCTTGGTAGAAAAGACTTTGATGTTGATTGTAATTGGTAGTAAATGATGGTGTCAAATGATTTCTTAGAAGAAGGGGTCAATTTTGTAAAACATGTGTAGTATGTAGTTGTTTCGAATTGTGGGTTCGTTATGGACATATATTTGTCGCCTTCAACTCCATTAGAAAAACAACTATATGCTTTTGAAATTATTTTCTGACACTTTCCTATTGGTGAAAATTATGGTGCGTTGAAACTAATTATTCCAGGTACTGCTGGAATAGGGAAGCCTTCTCCCATTGGGTATTTCTCACGCCCTTTCTAGTGCAACAACGAATGGAAAAAGTCCATTGTTATTTCTTTCTCCAACTGGTATTTCTACTTTCAACATATGTGGGAAAACAATACATTATGCTTTAAAAATTCTTATAAAATATATGAAGTCACTGTGTGGGCAGGCTTTGGAAGTGTTCCAAGAGGAAATGCGACATGTTGGATATATATTTATTGATGATATGAGCTTTCTAGGTCCAAGGCTATTCATACAAATGGATTCTCGTTTGCGAGAAGCCTTTCCAGAAAATAAGGATTGTCCTTTTGGTGGTACATCCATCATTCTTGTGGGTGACCTTGCGCAGCTGCCTCCTGTTAAGGATAAACCATTGTATGCAGGTAGAACAACTCGGAAAGTTCTTTGGGAAAGCTTCAACATTGTAGTGGCTTTGGACAAAATTTATAGGCAGCAAGGAGGTGATCCCAGACAAACATCTTTTCACAATATTTTAACCAATATTAGAAATGAAGAGCCTTCTCTTGTTGATTGTGATTTTCTTATGACCCATCTTGAGACTTGCTTGGATCGACAACAAAAGATTCTGTTCACTTATTTGCGACAAATAATATCTTCAATTTGCACAATTGAAAAATGCTTAAATCATTAAATTCTCCTCTTACGAGATGTGTTGTAGAAAATAGTAGAAGAACAGGAATAAGTGATAGTGATGATGATATATTTGAGCATGAAGTACTGTTATGTCATGGAGAACGTGTGATGTTAAGATGTAATTTGTGGGTTGAATATGGTCTCGTTAATGGCGCACTTGGATATATTTAAAATATTTTCTTTGCGCCTGATTCAAAATTGCTGAAACTTCCACAATTTGTTACAATTATGTTTGAAAAGTATTGTGGTGTTCCATTTGATAAGGATATTCCAGTTCTTGTACATATTTAGCCTTTGCTTAGGGGGAATATGAGGCAAATTCCTTTCAAAATTGCATGGGCATTGACAATACACAAATCATAGGGGATGATTTTGCAACAAGCCGCTGTAGATATTGAAGACAGAGAAAGGCGGGTTCTAACATTTACAACTATATCGAGAGTGAAATCAATAGATGGTTTGCAGATTTCACCACCTTTTTCTTTTCAACATTATGAAAAAATGAAAGATAGTGCATATGTTGCACTTAGAAAGAAAGAGGAGGAGTGATTAAAGTCTATATCATTTTTGGGGTATTTATCTTCAATATAGTTTAGTGTTTATGAAATAATTTTTAAGCAAATATAATATTTCAGAGCAATTATTGTTTGATTTCTTGAATTGTAGTTGTTTACGATTTCTTCTATCCTTCTTTTGAATCATTTTATATTTATGTTTGAATATGAAGTAGGAAAAATCATAAATAAATAGTTATGTTTTCGTTAATTTGTTCTCTTTGAATGTACCAATTTTAATTATATGTTTTTATTAATGATTCACAAATATGGAGAAAATTGATGGTAATTGTTACATCAGAGCGATTAATTCAGTTACAAAAACCATTAGTTTTTTTACCTTTATTTGTGAAAGGTTTGATAGAAGACATGGCTTCCATCCTCATTTTTTTGATGAGCATATCCGCGTTTTGAGGTGAATGAAATTAGATGTTCAAACTTTATATCATTTGCACCAAAGAGAATCAGGTAGGAAGACGAGAAGGGAATGACTTGAAAGTGTCAAATATCGTGATCATTATCCTGACACTGCTCCAGAATATTTTCGATTGCTCATTCGAGAATTACGATCTTTAGCTCTAGAGAATTGAATCATGCTATTATATCTGAGAAAAAACTTTCAGATAGATAGAGAGAAAGTTTGATCACAATAAATTGAGTTTTTTAGATTGACCAGAATAAACATCAACAACTTCGAATTGGATTAGCTCTTTCTCCGAACAGATTTTGTGCTTGGTCCGAAATTTTTTTACCTAATGGTGAGATAGTTGGACAGGTGAACTAAACCTTATACTCTACATATGAAAACTAATAAACCAGAAAGAGATGGATTGAAATAATTCTATTGTGGTCGAGTGTTGAGAGCTGAATTTTGTTGTTGAATGTAGTTTTATTGTTATTATTATTTCTTTTGATGTTACTAAAATTTGGATTGTTGTTATTGATACTGTAACGTTTAAAATTTTATCTTGTTTCTTTGTTGCATTGTGAGCAACATTATTAGAATCGTCCTTTCTTAACTATCGTGAATGCTTGTTAGAGATTGACAACAATTTTTGTTCATGTTGAAATTTATGTTCTCTTCAATCTATTTAATTTTTCCTATGCTTATACTTAATTAGTGACATTATCTTATATTTTTAATTACCAACATTATTTTAGCAACATTTCACATTCGTTAATGTTATGATTTTGTATTTTGTATTTCTATTTCGGTTGTTAATTTTCATTATTAATATTTCATTGTTTATTTTATCGTAATTTTCTATGATAAATAATGTTATATATTTAGGTTATTTTTTTTATTAATAGTTTATTTAATTTCACTTTTGGTTTATTAAATTGGTCAATTAATTTTATTATTTTATATGTTCTATTATAATTTGTAAAATTTAACTTTATTTAATTATATGTTATATAAAATATTAATAGCTTAATATTAATATTAATATAAATTAGGAATATCATATGCCTAATCGACATTTTTTCACCATATTTATTTAATAAAAAATGTGGTTGGCTGTTAATAGGTATTTATACTTACATATAATATTTGATATTATAACTATAATATTTGTATTTAGTAAATGAATTTTTAATTTTTTATGTATATATAATCATATTGTAACAACCCTCCATTGTATGTAAAACTCTTCTAACCTAAGCTAATAAAAGATAGCTCTGATGTGTAACAAGAAAAGTGAAACTTTATTATGAAATAAATAAAATAATTTAATCACTTGGAAAAGCAAGACACCAAGAGATGAGATACTTGCCAAATCCCATTGGTGAATGTAAAGGGATAATTATTTCATGATAAGGCTTCTAGATCCAATTCTAGATAAGATTGATGAATTGGACATAAATATCCATTATGTTATTTAGCTGAAGAAAGATGCTAAGTTTAAGAAAAACATAAAAGCCTTGCAGGAGAGAAAGGCAAGCTTTTATGAGGAAAAGCCTCGCAAGAGATAATGGCAAGGTTTTTTTAGAAAAGCCTAGGCAAATGGATAAAAGTATCCATAAAGGTGGGACTTCGCTATTGGAAACCATATCATGAAAGAAGGTATTAAATACTCATAGAAGAGATCAACAAGGGGTAGCTAATCCTTGGAAAGAACTCTCGGCTGGGGGGTGAACTAGAGAAAGCCAGTTCAAGGTTGGGTGGAGGTGCTCATTTCTTCCAAGTGACATTCTTTCAGATAGTCTGGTTTTGCGTGGGATGTTCTATATATTGGCTCCTTACTCTCTATGTTGTCAATTCTTTTAGCATATGAGATCATTTTCTTGAGTTTTCTTTGCTATGAGATGATGGTATAAATCGCATGTCACCACTATGCATGAGTAGAACTACCACAGTTAACTTTGTTTATGAGATGATTATATATGGATGAATGTGAAAATTATTGTGCATAAATGTAATGCAAGTTAAATTTAGTGAAACAACATGATATGTGTGTTTTATGCAATAATTGTTATGTTGTCACATCTTTAAACTTATGTACTATCTTGGTTTTTAATATGGTGAATAATTATGCATGCAACACTATGTATATAATTATGTTCTAAGGCTTGAAAATGTATAGCTTATGGTTCAAGTTATCTATGCTATGCATTATGCATTATGGAGTGAATTGCATCCATTGAGGCACGTTTAACTATGACTCATATTGCATAAGATATATGTTTGTATTCTTTCATCTATAACTGTAAGATTACGACCATGATATATGGTAATGCTAGCTACAATGTATTTATGATAAAGTTTCCATTAATGATTGTATGAAGTCATCAAAGTACTGAAATTATGAATGCATAACCTCATCATGTTGAATGCCCACGATTGATTCTTTCTTCCAAGTTGTAATGTATACACAGGAAATGTTGAAGGGTTAATATTGTTGTAGTAAATAAGGCTATTAATGGAACCTAAAGGTCCACATTGTGGATCAAGTAAACCATAGTAGGTAGTTAGTGGTGTGGTGCCAAGGGGGTATGTGACAAATGGTATTAGAGCTCTAAGTTCTAATATCGCGGCCTAAGGGCCAACCCACCTCTGTAAGTTATGAATGAGCTTTAGGTTGCAAACAAACAAGAGGTCTCATTGAAGGGTTTTGGTTATAAAATTTCTATAAGAAAAATATTCCAGAAGTCATAAAGGTTGGTTGAAATTATGGATTTTGGAAGAGCTAAAGGCTCATACTTTAATGAGGAGTGAAAACTTCTATATTTCTTGTCAAGCATGCAACTAATTATGTTTCCAATTGCATAAAGGGATCAATTAAAAACAAAAGTAGTTCAAAAACTTGATTCGGATCGCGAGAATAATAAAGAAGGAAGGGTAGAGTCAGTTTTGAATTTTACCTCATATTAAAATTTCCAAGTAATATTTATGCGTATTCCAATGAAAGTATTATTCCTATAATTATTAAGTAGTTTGGTAGTTGTAAAGAAGGATTATGGTTGTTTGAACGATGTATGAAAGATCATGGCGAATAAATAGTAAAGTTTTAGAATGCCTTCAACCAGATCATAGTCAAGGTCTTTAGAGGAAGATAACATCACTGACAATAATTCATTATTGACGAACCTAAAATCCAAGCTAGTGCTAGAAATATGATATGATGTTTTGTTTTTTTTTTTTTTTTTTAAATATGCTTATAAATAAAACAAATTCTAAATGTGAAACCGCACGATGACTTTTGACCTGCTCATATGGTCTATCACAATCACCTTAATAATTGTTATCTATATCCATGCCCACTTGACTAAAGTGCCGGGAGCCCTACAGAAGGACGAGAGTCAAGGCCAGATCTCATTTAATTTCCGTTCTAGGTGAGGACAAGGTTTGAATAATGCATGGTGTTTGTTTTGGGAGTGCTAATTATATTGGTCACTTTAGGATGCAATCACTAAATTTTGTAACCCACTTATGTGGGATATGGAATATGGTTTTCCACCTAAACAAAGAAAAAAACGATGGGAATTTTTTTTAGAAACTCCTCGAAGAAGGAGGAGAGGAATGCCATGCAGAGAAAATCCTCGAAGGAAGAGGAGAGGAATGTCATGGAGAATACGTGGGAGCAAGTGCCATCTAAATTGAAAATTGAGATTGGGATGATACTTTCTACACAAAGTTTATGTAGACTATGACGGTCATACAAGTTCTTCTCTTAGTTAGTCTCAAGTATGTACTTAGCATTGAATATGACCACCTCCATCACACTCACAAAACCATTATGGTTCATTCCATGCCCTGCTGACATGGAGGTTGTGTCTTTTATTTTTGTTTGGGAAAGAAGTATGGCAAAGGCCACAATATTTCTAGTCATGACCAATAACCAACTCCTCACAATTATAGGGAATGAGTTTCGCCCCCACTTACCTGGACCTTGCTGCATTATCTTCCATGCTCTTTTTTCAAAGTTGTAATACAAATTTGACAATTCCATTTTTTTCGATCAAAAGAAATTCCCCACAACCAAAAAATCCCCTACATCCAAAGGAGAATTAGATTGTGAGGGAATGGCATAGTCAAAATGCAGTTGTCTAAGGGAAAAATAAGGTGGATCACCAAGCACTCAAGCATAAACATCTGCCATCGGAAACCCACAGACATCTCGCTTTTGACATTGGCACATCGCATAATCTTGAAGTAGGGCAGGTCATGGGGTTGAGACCATTTCTTGAAATAGACATCGTATTGGTATTTGATGTGGAAGAGGATTAATGGGTGGACACAGTCGTTATAAGCAAGGAGTTATATAAATCCATGTGTATTACAAAGCATGAAAAACAAATGTGTCGTTGATCTATATATTTTCACTTGCAGATTGCATTTCCACCAAAGCTTTCAGCGGATAATGGTTATCTTTATGGTCGGAGAAAATTACCTTAAGAACGATTGTTTCCTTTCGAACCCAGGTCAATTATTTTTCTCGCCTTATCCATCGATTCAAAGAGATGGATAGAATGTGTGGAATAGGGTTACTTCCTTTCTTGGAATGAGTGTAAGATTTTTGAGATACACAGATCTAGATCTGCAAAACAATAAACAAGCTTGCAAGAGAAGGAAGGAAGCGAGCAATAATTGAGAAAAGAATGAAAAATTGATTCTTCAAGATTAGTTTTAGAATAAATATATAAAAGCAACTAAGTTAAGCTTAGTTGTACATGCAATAACTAAAGCTAACTAAAGCTAAGTGTGCTTTATCTTATGTTAATGTGTACATGTGCCACATGCAAGCAATAAGTTAACTGGAGCTAATCTAGGTGCATGTACACCAACACAGCTAGTCTAAGTGCATGTACACCAACACGCCCCCTTGAGCATAACGTAGGTGAGTGTGATGCAAAATGAATGAGTCCCGGCAACACGGCCATTTTAGGTACCCATATACAATGCATAAAAAAGTAGGAAAGAGGGAAAACCCAGCGGGAAGAAAACCCCCCCTCAAAATATAATGCAAAAGTAGAGAAAAGACAACTGCTAGGCAGTCGTGTCCTTCACCCTGAGACGATCTCGCAGGAATCAAAACTTCTGCTCAGTGAAAGTCTTGGTGAAGATGTCAGCAATCTGCTCGGAACTAGGACAGTACTGAAGATCGATGATCCCATCATGAATGAGTTCTCTAATGAAGTGCATGTGGATCTCGATGTGTTTGGTATGCTGTCGCTGCACTGGATCTCTGCAAAACTTTAGCGTACTTTGATTATCGCACCAGATGACAGTTGGATGATGGACACTAATCCCAAGCTCAGATAGGAAATGTTGTAGCCAAATTGCCTGAATAGTGGCATTGACTGCTCCTCTCTACTCGGCCTCTGCTGAAGATAAAGAAATGGCAACCTGCTTCTTACTTGACCAACAAATTGGGCCGGATCCCAAACTAAGTACATAACCGGAAGTAGACTTGCGATCAATGGTGTCGCCATCCCAGTCTGAATCTGTGAACCCGATGAGATTCAAAGAACAATTGGCTACTCCATGTAGATTTCCTCCTCGAGATCACCATGAAGAAAGGCATTCTTCACATCCATATGATGCACCTCCCATCCTCTTGCTGCTGCAATGGAGAGAGCTAGCCGAATGGAATCCATTTTTGCCACTGGAGCAAAAGTCTCATCATAGTCAACACCATGTACTTGCTGAAAACCTTTTGCTACCAATCGTGCCTTATATCGACAAACTTGGCCATTTGATGCTTTCTTGGTTCGGTAAACCCACTTGCATCTCACAAGTTTGCGATTTGAAGGTAGCGGAACCAAATCCCAAGTCTGGTTCTCAATGAGAGAGTTATATTCCTCATCCATGGCGGATTCCCATTTAGGATGCCCATTTGCTTCTACATAAGTTTATGGATCAGATCCATGCATCATATAAACATGCATGGGCATGGATGGCTCCATAGCTAAGAGTGCTTGTGGATCTTCCTCTAACAGAGGGATAGAGGCAGGATCATCAAGGATATCATTCATGCTGTGCCATTTTTGTGTTGAAGGTGGTCGAGAATCTTTTGAACTATGTGCAGAAGTATGATCTCGATGTTCAACAACTGGTGGTCTAACACATGAGTATGCAGATGAAACTTCAGAATGCTGGTCTGAAGTTTCATCTGCATACTCATCAATGAGTGGTGATGGAAACTTGGTAACAAGTTCATCTACTGGTGCATGCGAAATATCTTCGTCAAACTTTACACTCCTTTCAATAAAGAGCTCTTCAGTGTGGATATCAAGCAATCTGTACCCTTTGACTTCATCAGAATATCCAACAAACATGCATGCTTTGCTTTGAGGCTCCAAAGCCTTTCTCTTCTCTGGAGGAATGCGGGCATTAGAATCTGAATGTTTTAAAAGGATGGGCATGAATTTGCATATCTATGTACAAGTAATGTTGTTGAACGTAGCAACTCAATAATGAAGCTTGGAGGGATGGTGCTGAGTGTAGCTCCCTCGTGGCCAATCCACCAAGATCATGCACACGTAAAAAGAGCAAAGGTAGTTTTAGGTATTGTATATATTAATGCAGACTGCAGTGCTCATATTTTATTTTATAGCCATTAATGTGTGAAACCAACAAAACATGTAGAACACAGTTGATATTTATGCTCAATTTTTTGCGATAAGTATTTGCAATTTCCTTGATTTCAGTGATATTGTCTTTAGATTATTCTAAATAATTATTATTATGACAAGTTTTAAATGATGTGTGGACAAATGAAATGATGACTTTGTAGGATTATTTCTCAGTCTTGTGATCATCTAATCTACATGTAATTGATATCTCTTGAATCCCCATCTCGTGATTCAAAGGAAAGTAGTACTAGATATCAAGGAGCCAAATTATTGTGGAGTCATGTAATGTCAAAAAGTTTGACCTCAACTTAATATTCTCGAGCGAGTAAAGCACCGCGTCGATGCAGACAGGTAGAGAGAGAACTTCACTCTTCCTCACATGTGCTTCCCTCCCCTTGAAATGGATATTAACCTTTCCATTAATAAACCATCGTATACTGATCCGGCGAGTGCAAAACCTAGGTTGGCCATCACATCTCCCTTTAAGAATTGGTAAGTGAGATATCTTAGCAATGAACTGTCAATGCCAAATGCTTGGAGGGGCATGCAATTTTAGGGAAAGTGGAATTGAAATAGCTGTAGTGAACACTATAATAAATGGTCAAACGCCAAATATTTGGAGAGGCATGCAATTTTGAAAAAAAAATGAAACCTACCAGACATCTGGCGAATTGGGAAAACATGTGCATAAACAAATTACATAGACATGTGAGTATCATTATGTGAGCTATTATTTTTATGCATAAAGCCTCCCATAAAAAATTGTTGTGATTTTTTGTAGTTTGTAGAGAACATATATGGAAATTATTGTCTCTATATATTATCTTGTGTGGTTATATTTTGTGGCTCAATTCAATGGGATTATTATACAAAAGACAATGACATCGATCTAGAAATAAATATTGCCTCGATCATATCCTTCTAAACTAGAGATTATCATCGCTCTCCAATAAACCCATTATGCAAAATTATTTATTGTAATCCAAATTACAGTAATTGGTATATAGTCGAGTTTGAACAAGTTGGACGTAAGCCTTGCACTTTAAATTAATTTTCTCAAGTTGGAAAAGCTAGATGAGAATAAATAATTCTGCAATGTGGTTATATAAAAAAGAACCTTGTAGTAAGTTGGTGGAATGGAGAGTAATAATTCTAAATAACAATAATTAACATGTTGATTGATTCCCATAAGTAGAAATGGAAAAATTGGTCACTATTTTATTTTAAATAATTATTAAGTGTTGGGAATTTTGTGGAAAGTAAATGTTTATTTCATTATATGTTACCCGAAATTTAAGTTATTATTGAATTCCTTTGGGAGGGCACAAGGACTCTATACCATGATGTAAAAGTGGTTTAAAATATTTATATATGATAGACCTTGTTTTAAATGTTCATAGTTGAGCTTGATAGGTATAATTATGGTATTAAAAGTTTGGATGAGGAATCGTAGTGGTATGGTCATCATGGGTTATAAATATACATGTAAGTGTTGAAAAGAATAATGGTAAATGAAAAAAGTTGAATTCTATGCTTAATTGTGTACTAATAGGTCTCTTTTGCCATACCATCACCATATTACTTATATTAAAATTAAACTTATGAGTTGCATGATTTCTATACAAGGACATAGCTTAATAGAATGAAGGTGATACTTATAAGAGATCTTAAGGGAGGGAATGTTGAACTTTTATGAGGTAAATGGCAAACATAAAAGATAAAATGGAAATTTTCATTTCCATAGATCATGGTGAACATGAAGAATGATTGAGAATAATAGTATATAAATGGAAACCTATATAAATCTTCATAAATTGAAGGTTAATTAAGTGGGTTCCATCCTATAACAATTCTGAAGATCTTACTCTTGTAAGACAGGTCATAGTATGAAGTATGAGACTATGTAATTTTATTATTGTTTTTCGAATTAATATATAGCTAATGATGCAATTCATTATGATATAATAGATGAATCAATTAATTCACCCTTAGCAGGAAAATGCTCCATATACACTATTGGAGGGAACTAAACCTTACCAGGTTATTATTCAGATATTCAATAGAAATATGCGTAATTAATTGGACATGCATAGCTTGGAACCTACTGGTTTCTTCGAATATAGAAATATATCAATAATTATAACTAAATTAGGTACGAGGTACCAATTATATTCCAATCTAGATGGAACTAGGGTCAAGAGTTTTGAAGGGAATCCACAAATGCAGTACAACTCATTGTATGAATGTTAAGGAGACATCATGACTCTAATAAGAAAATAAATAGGGTTGAAACCAAAAGTACATATAGTGTAAATACATAATGGGAGTGTAAAATAAACTCTTGGTGCTTCTCAGTTAATGGGAGGAAGAAAATATTAGGTTTAAGAGCATATTATCAAAGGCTCACTCAAATTATAATGTGTAAAAACTTGCAACTTAAAGTGTGAAATCTTGAAGCTCCACAACCTTAATGTACATATCCATCCAGATATAGATGGGGTGTTGTTAATATCCTTCAAATAAGAACCTTTCAAAAAGATGCTTCCAGTAGAATGAGTGAAGATCTTACAAATGTACTTCTTGTGGAAAGTGAGAAGGTAAGAATGATCAGTGTGTTCCTACTTATATGAATAAAGTATACTTGCATATTAGATATGGTGGTTCTTGATGCATTAAAGCAATTCAAATCACCCTAATTACTGATAGGAATTTTACACTAGATTCGGAACATGATTGGTCTGAATTAATAAACCAATCTTTTGTAAACCAAAAGATTCACATTAATACAACTTATGATAATCAAAGGATATTAGGCTGGTAGTAAAATAATGCATGCATCAAGTAAAATGGAACATATAAAATGTTCTAGACGAGGAAGAAAGAGGATAACAAATCATACAACACCTTGTTGTTAAATTAAGAAGATGATGAGTAAGTGGCACTAGTAATCAGTGGTGTTGTGCACAAATATATTGGGTATCTAGCAATATATTCAAATAAATAAACAACCGTATAATATGAAATGAATATTTTGTACCAGTAATTCCTATCAAACACTCATGAAGAAGTCTTCCTGTCAGATTGAATTAATAGTGTTGTCTGGTTCTGAATAAGACAACATAAAAATTGTTCCATAAACAGCGCGAGAATTCATGTTTAATTGTGTACTAATAGGTCTCTTTTGCCATACCATCACCATATTACTTTACTCATATTAAAATTAAAATTATGAGTTGCACGATTTCTATACAAGGACATAGCTTAATAGAATGAAGGTGATACTTATAAGAGATCTTAAGGGAGGGAATGTTGAACTTTTATGAGGTAAATGGCAAACTGAAAAGATAAAATGGAAATTTCCATTTCCATAGATCATGGTGAACATGAAGAAAGATTGAGAATAATAGTATATAAATGGAAACCTATATAAATATTCATAAATTGATGCTTAATTAAGTGGGTTCCATCCTATAACAATTCTAAAGATCTTACCCTGGATGTAAGACGGGTCATAGTATGAAGTATGAGACTATGTAATTTTATTATTGTCTTTCAAATTAATATATAGCTAATGATGCAATTCATTATGATATAATAGATGAATCAATTAATTCACCCTTAGCAGGAAAATGCTCCATATACATTATTGGAGGGAACTAAACCTTACCAGGTTATTATTAAGATATTCAATAGAAATATGTGTAATTAATTGGACATGCATAGCTTGGAACCTACCAGTTTCTTCGAATAAAGAAATATATCAATAATTATAACTAAAGTAGGTAAGAGGTACCAATTATATTCCAATCTAGATGGAACTAGGGTCAAGAGTTTTGAAGGGAATGCACAAATGCAGTACAACTCACTATATGCATGTTAAGGAGACATCATGGTTCTAATAAGAAAATAAATAGGATTGAAACCAAAAGTACATCTAGTGTAAATACATAATGGGAGTGTAAAAGAAACTCATGTTGCTTCTCAGTTAATGGGAGGAAGACAATATTAAGTTTAAGAGCACATTATCAAAGGCTCACTCAAATTATAATGTGTAAAAACTTGCAACTTAAAGTGTGAAACCTAGAAGCTCCACAACCTTAGTGTACATATCCATCCAGATATAGATGGGGTGTTGTTAATATCCTTCAAATAAGAACCTTTCAAAAAGATTCTTTTAGTAGAATGAGTGAAGATCTTACAAATGTACTTCTTGTGGAAAGTGAGAAGGTAAGAATGATCAGTGTGTTCCTACTTATATGAATAAAGTATACCTGCATATTAGATATGGTGGTTCTTGATGCATTAAAGCAATTCAAAGTAGCCTAATGACTGATAGGAATTTTACACTAGATTCGGAACATGATTGTTCTGAATTAATAAACCAATCTTTTGTAAACCAAAAGGTTCGCATTAATAACACTTATGATAATCAAAGGATCTTAGGCTGGTAGTAAAATAATGCATACATCAAGTAAAATGGAACATATAAAATGTTTTAGACGAGGAAGAAAGAGGATAACAAATCATGCAACACCTTGTTGTTAAATTAAGAAGATTATGACTAAGTGGCGCTGGTAATTAGTGGTGTTGTGCACAAATATATTAGGTATCTAGCAATATATTCAAATAAATAAACAACCATATAATATGAAATGGATATTTTGTACCAGTAATTCCTATCAAAAACTCTTGAAGAAGTATTCCTGTCAGATTGAATTAATAGTGTTGTCTGGTTCTGACTAAGACAACATAACAATTGTTGCATAAGCGACACGGGAATTCATGTTAATGAATTTGATAATTTATAAATGAGTTATATTCTCTTATTTTCCATGGGTGATTTAATGTTTAAATGAAGTGTTAACATGTAAATGCCCTCAGATCACACCCTGGTACACATAGTGCATAAAAACTTAGAGGGTGAGGAATTGAAAACATTTTAGCTTTCATTTATAACTCTTGTATATGAAGTGTATGTACTTACATACTAATTGTTCAATTGATTTTGAATATACACTGAATTATTCATGTCCAACAAGGGGTTGGAAGTAGTGTTAAAAAGAGAAAACATGAAATCATATGACATAACCAATCTATATGTGGAGTACTTTTGAATACCAGAAGATTATTTTCTTGGCTAAAGAGAAAGGTAAGTTTGTTATGAGACTCAAATATAACATTGAACTCCACACTAGGCTAACTATCATAGTCAATAGTTTTCTTTATGATTAAGCAGAGGTTTTATTCAACTGTTAGTAAAACCTTGTCTATAGGACATATTCAATCCCAAAAACTCAAAGTTATTGGGTTGTAAAGTTGTATTATGCATCTATGTTATCATTGCTGAAAATTTCCTATAACCACAAGATACATGAAAATAATTTTCTAAATAAAATCACTTGAATACGTTGACATAGAATTATTCACTGTTTACAGAAGTTGAACAAGTCCATGAAACTCCTTATTCTCCAATCGATAAACTAAGCACAATTTGATTGAACTTGCCTAAGGGTAATAAATAAAGGATTTTTTGGCATTATAATAACATGGTTGGAAACATGGGGATGAAGTATATGTCATGCAGGTGATGCTATTCACATTGATATTGGGTACACGTGTACAAGTGGTAATGTGTACAAATGGTACATATGGTACTCGTATGGATGCATGTATTGCATGATGATATATGATATGTATAGTTGTGTGTACAATGCACGCTATGTGCAGGTGTGCATGAAGACACTAGGTGATTTCTTGGTAAGGGAACTGATCCAGAGTGTGTAAAGAGGCAGGACAAAAGTGGAAACTAAGAATTGGTATTGGAAACTAAGGATAAGTATCTGTATTTTTCTTCAATCTTAGTATACATATGACATATGGTTTTGCTTATGATGGTTACACATGGGGTATGATTTTGATCATTATGTTTGAGGTAACCTGATATGATATTTTATACATGTTGATTAGTCGAATGTGCTAGTTGACTTGGTATGATTAATGCATGGAAACTACAGGAAACAAGTGTCCGGCAAGAACACAAATGCATTGGAAGAATTCTGGGGAAGAACATGCATTTCTTCAAATACAATGAGCATGAGGAATCATATTTAAATGGTGGGAAACATAACCCGTAGTTACTGAAATAGTAGTATTGTATATCAAATTATGATATTAACTATGGTAAACAAAGTTGAGCTTTTACATCTAAAATCTCTCACAAAATTGATTGAAACAAATGTTACAGGTAGCGATGTAAGGAGATGTACTGGTAGAACTCCTTTGTAATGAATATAAATTTGAAGATCTGCATCAGATGGCAAGGCTATGGGAGCCTGTAAGTTTAGAAAAAACTACATGTGAACGAAGAAATAATATTGTAGGATGCAGTAATACGCCAAGGACGATGTAAATTTAATGGGGGAGTATGTAACACCGCTCCATTGTATGTAAAACTATGCTAATCTAATCTAAAAAAACTAGGTTTGATGTGTAACAAGAAAAGTAAATAATTTATTATGAAATAAATAAAATAATTTAATCACTTGAAAAAAGCGAGAAACCAAGAGATGAGATTCTTACCAAATCCCATTGGTGAATGGGAAGGGATAATTCTTTCATGATAAGGCTTATAGATACAATTCTAGATAAGATTAATGCATTGGAGATAAATATCCATTAAGTTACTTAGCTGAAGAAAGATGATAAGTTTAATAAAAACATGAAAGCCTCGCGGGAGAGAAATGCAAGCTTTTATGCAAAAAATCCTTGCAGGACAGAAATGCGAGCTTTTCTGAGAAAAGCTTATGCAAATGGATAAAAAGATCCATAAAAGCAGGACAATGCTAATGGAAACCATTTCATGAAAGAGGGTATTAAATACCCATTGGAGAGATCAGCAGGGGGCAGTTGATTCTTGGCAAGAACTCTTAGGTCGGGGGTAAACTGGAGAAATCCAGTTCTAGGTTGGGTGGAGGTGCTCGGTTTTTACAAGTGACATTCGTTCAGATAGACTGGTATGCATTGGATGTTCTATATGATGACAACTTACTCTCTATGTTGTCAATTCCTTTATCATATGAGAGAATTTTCTTGAGTTGTCTTTGCTATGAGATGATGGAATAAATCGCATGTGACCACTATGCATGAGTAGAATTGCCTCGATTAACTTCCTTTATGAGACGATTATATATGGATGCATGTGACAATTATTGCTCATAAATGCAATCTAAGTTAAATTTAGTGAAAGAACATAATATGTGGGTTTTATGCAATAATTGTTATGTTGTCACGTCTTTAAACTTATGTGCTATCTCAGTTTTTAAGATGGTAAATAATTATGCATGAGACACTATGTATATAATTATGTTCTAAGGCTTGAAAATGTATAGCCTATGGTTTAGGTTATCTATGCTATGCATTATGCATTATGGAGTGAATTTCATCCATTGAGGCTCGTTTAACTATGACTCATATCGAATAAGATATATGTCAGTATTCTTGCAACTATGACCGTAGGATTATGACCATGATATATGGAAATGTTAGCTACAGTGTATTTATGCTAACGTTTCCATTAATGCTTGTATGAAGTCATCAAAGTATTGAAATTCTGAATGCATAATCTCATCATGTTGAATGCCCATGATTGATTCTCTCTTTGGAGTTGTAATGTATGAACATGAAATATTGAAGGGTTGATTCTTGCTGTAGTAAATAAGTCTATTAATGGAAACTAAAAGTCCACATTGTGGATCAAATAAACCATAATAAGTAATTAGTGGAGTGGTGCCAAAAAGGTATGTGTTCAAAAGGTGGTAAAACCTATCATAACTCAGTTTTCTTAAACTAACAATGAGGACAACCATCTCTAGCTGCTAATTGTGAATGTTAGTTTGACAAATCATTGTCATTCAAAGAAAAACCACGCCACCTGGAATAACCCGCTGATGGTCCATAAGAGGCAGATGTCTCTGGGTCTTGATGTGACACATATGTTTATATATTTCTCATTAATTTTTTTTATTATATATATATATATATATATAATTTTAATTGGCATATAATATTATCATTACTATAATTTTTCTTTAATCAATTCGTAAAACGACAAGAATAAACATTTCATAGGACATGATGATTTGAGTAGATTGCATAGGTTTTTTGAGATTATCATGGAAAAATAAATATTATATTAATTATTATATTATGGGTTAAAACATTTTGAAATAAAAAATACTAATAATGTAATTTTTACAGGATTTTAATCCATACATCTTGATTATTTTAATTTGGCCCATATAATCCATATTCTTCCGAATTTGATGAAGTGTATAAAATAAAAATCACAACAAAAAAAATCTCCAAACATAGCAATTAAATAAACAGTAAATTTTAATAGATACTGAATTTTGAAATGATTCCACGTGTATCCTTATATATTAAAAAATTTATATCTTACGTTACGTTTAGTAGTGTAAATACCTTTATATTAAACATTTTATAACTTTATTTTACGTTTAGTTGTGTAATAATCTTTATGTTACGTTGAATTTCTTTTTAATGGCCTTATATCAAATCCGTGATTGCATGTCAACTTGCTTTTTAACGTAAACCTATTTTATGTCAAATCTGTATTTATGGGTATCTGTCCTTGAACCAATTCCTCCCTGCCAAGAGAAAGACACTATAAATCAGAATAAAGATCGTCATCATGGCTCTTCTGCAGTGGTCTATCTGATCCACATGGAGAGTTCACTTGACGATTAAAAAATGGGAAAACTGGGTTTGTTCTCCACAAACCCGAAGTTATGCAGTCCAGGAAAACAATTCAACATCGAACTTCGAAACCGTTACCCTCCCCACTCGAACCCAAGTCTCAAACAATTGAGGGCACAACTACCATTCTTGATTTGTATCAGCGGCAGAAAACGGAGGGAAAGAAGTATACAACACATGCCGGCGGAATATTTTGGCAACGCTGTACATCGTGCCCTTACAATGATAAGTAAATAGCGTCCTCCAATGACCGCGATTAGCCGGATCCAGGTAGGGAAGCATTAGCTGGAAGGAATCCGTATAAGATACGGCGGCAGTACGTGTCCCATTTAATTCCCCGACCAGAAGAGTTGGGTGGGATGTTAACAAAGGCAAACAATATCAAGTAATGTAGTGACTAACATCTCGTTCCTTGAACTCTACTATTTCACTTGTGAAAAAAGAAGAAGCTTGTATTGTATTAATAAAAACCAATACATAGGTGCATATTGGAGCCCCATATCATCCAAAATAATAAAACAAAGGCATCCAGCTTCATATAACACATGTTCCACGTATCAGTAGTTAGTGATGAAACTGATATTATCAATAGTTAGTGATGAAACTGATATTATCAAATAAGATGTCCATTGGCTATTCCAAACAGCAAGATAAGAGAAATCTCCAAGCATATGAAAAGGAAAAACAAAACAGAGTAGATCATAATAGTGCAGCCATAACAAGGCTATAAATTAGATAAGCAAAAAAGATTGGTCCCGCTAAGGGGAATAGAAGAAAACCACCATCAAAATTGTATCCTTCCATCACCAGTGCAATGTGATCCTTCTTAGCCGAAATAACAGGTTTGGACATGTCATCAATAGTGAAATTGTGAACCATGCTAAAGTGTTGAATGGAGATCCCTTGGAATGTCCTCATGAGAATAGCAATGTTCTTGAGCCAACCCTGCAGGTGTAAGTGTTGAATGTGAGCCTTGTGTAGTACATGATTGATGATGGATTGTGAGTCCTCATATATATAGAGCGTTGGAATGTTTAGGAAGGTCGTGAACCAAGGTAGACCCCATAGTGCTATTGCTTATGCTTTCATGTTGGTTCCCCTACCACCTCCCCAATGTATCTTGTGAGTCCCCATATATGTAGATTGTTGGAATGTTTAGGAAGGCCGTGAACCAAAGTAGACCCCATAGTGCTATTGCTTCTTCTTTCATGTTGGTTCCCCTACCACCTCCCCAATGTATCTTTTATTATTGATCCTGCTCCACACAGATCCCAAAACCACAATTTCCCCACTGTTCAACTCTATCAAAAAAGCCCACTAGATAGGATATATGAGGGCTTGTTGAGCTACACGGGTGCTGATTGGACCTAGGTTGGGAGGATAGAATAGGTGTCTCCCTATCCAAATGTTGTGCCCAATGTGTACAATGTCTAAAGAAGACCCCTAAAAAATAATGTGATTCCTAGATCGCTAGACATCCCAGATAGTCACAAGGGGGATAACCTGCAATGGCTTAAATTTCCTACTCCACCAAATCTCTTATGAAACCAGCTCACAAAAAGATAGAAAAGATAGATCAATGACTTAAAAGTGAACCTCTTCGAGGGGGCAACCTCCTTTACATTACACAAATGAAAAATTCTTGGATGATACAAATGACAATACCTCATTTCTATATATGGGAGTCTAAGTGATCCCAATATAATTAGAGCCTACATAACAATAATATTGTAGGGGCACAACAATAATAATTGTGAGCTTCTATGGGGTCCCATAATAACAACATGGGGACTAGATGGGCACACCAATACCATAAGGGAGTTGCATTAATAACAATAAGGGGCTACAGTAGTAGTAAAGGGACCTAGCATTCCCCTCTCCCTCAAAAAGTGTTGTCCTCAACAATTAAGTAGTTCTTGATGCTTCTGTATAAAATTCTCATCCTCCCATGTGGAATCTTCAACGAGTAAGTTCTTCCACATGATGAGACACTCTGAAATTGATTGGTTTCGTAGCTGTCGAGTTCTTGTTTCCATGATTGCTTCAGGTTCAAATATCATTTTTCCTTCCTTGTCAAGTTCAAACAATATTGTTTGAACTAAGACCTTGTCACTTATAACCTTCTTTTTGCATGAAACATGGAAAACTGGGGGCACTCGGGAAGATGCGAGAAGCTCCAATTTGTATGCCATAGTACCACTATTTTGCAACACTTTATAAGGACCATAGTACTTTGGTGATAATTTGTTATCCTTCTTAGCTTGCTTGAGGGGCATTTGTTTGTATGGTTGTAGTCGAAAAAATACCCAGTCGCCTATGTCAAAACTTCTTTCGCTGCAATGTTGATTTGCGTGTTGTTTCATTCGATTTTGTGTGAAAGTGAGGTTATCCTTTTTCTTCTTGATATCTCCTTCTATCTTGAGAGTTCCAGGAGTGGTAATTCCTACCAATACATTACAAGGTATGGTCAGATTCATTTCTTCCTTCTCTGGGGTTGGTTCTTGGTGTATATCCTCTTCTTTTGACGTTTCTTGATCATTTTCTTCCTCCTCTTCACAATCAATGTAAAATAATTTCTTCTCAGCACACATATGACCTTTAGTGTATTTGCTATCATAACTATAACAAAGGTCATTTTCTCCTTTTTCTTCCAATTTTTGTGGTGTCAACCTTGTAGGTTGTGGAAGTCTAAGAGCAAAAACACTTCCATCTTTATAATTGTCAGTGGAAGGATTTCTTGTTTCCATAATTTTTCTTTCAATTTTTCTTGCCAACATGAATGCCTTCTCCAATGCCATTAGGTTCCCAAAGACGAACCTCATGTTGAATGTTATCCTTTAAAGTCCCTATGAATACATCAATCCTCTGCTTCTCTGGAATATCGTTTACCCTTCTATTCAATTTTCGGATTTCTCAATGTGCTCTACCATTGAACCCTTTTGTTTGAGATTTATCAATTGGCTAAAGAAGGTATTTCTCTTTGTATCCTCACAATGTGCTATCATTTCCTCCGTGAAAATTCACCAGGTGAAAAGTGTTTTACGAGAACAAAGCCATTTATACCATAAAAATTGACCCGGTTCTAAATAATAAGATGCAATACGTACCTTTTGTAACAGTTGCACATCATGTAGATCATGAAAGTATTTCTCCATCTGTAGTATCCATGTTATGGGATCCTTGCCATCAAACTTCCTCATATCAATATGTGGAATATGATGGATATTCAATTCAATGTTAGATTCTATGAAATCATGATTAACTTGTATTTTTCTCATCATGAGTTTCCTCTACTACCTTTTCATCATTATGAAGGCTTTCTTGTAGCAACTTTGTCCCACCTTCCTTCAAACCTTCCATCTCTTTCTTCAAATATTCCATGCCTTTCTTCAAATATGTTTCCATACCATTGATATTAGCTTCCATGGCACATATAAAACTATTTACCTTAGCTTTGATCACATTCTTCAAACCATCCATCCAATTTTTCTTACTAGGTGTTTTTATTTTCTTGATTCGAGTCATTCATTTTCTTTCTTTTAGCAGCTCGATATTGAATTTGTTGTATCTCTGAAATTCCGGATGTCCAAGGTCTGAAATTGTGACTTGTTTTAGCCCTCTGCATCCTATTTCCAATGCCACTAGTATGATCGAAATTGGATTCTCCAAGAAAGAGTTATGTCCAATATCCCAAGATGACCTGATTATATACATTTTCAATAGAGCGAATGTGTACGAAGTTCCACGTGTCATTGATTCGACCTTCAGACCTCAAAACAATACACAGAAAATTAGATTTGGTACTCTTTCTATAACTTCTTACGAAATTTCAATATGATGCTCAGAGAGAAAGTTATGATGATTTTTCCAAGGTCATCTGTTTGGGATGTAATTCGGGAGCCTACAGAAACCCTAAATCTCTTGGACTGTATCTTCGAAAATATAGCAAAACAAAATATGAAATTCAGGCACGAACTTCACCAAGATTTCAGCTCAAATGGGTTTTAATTTCAGAGTCTGAACCTTTGTAAAACAAATATTATAGAGACAATTCCACAATGACATGTTTGCAAAAACCCTAACTTCCTCAAATAATATCTCCAAAACTATAGTGAGGAAAGATCTGAAATTTGGATCTAAGGTTAAGATATATTTTGGCTCAAATGAGTTTTTTTTAAGCTTCTTAAACTTCGTAGAGAAATTTTTTTAACGAAAATTCCATGATGACCTGTTTGGAGAAGCGAAACCCTAGAATCCAAAGATTTCATACCAAATAATATGAAACCAACGCACAAAAAAATAGAAAATATAGATCAATGACTTAAAAATTAGCCTTTCGAGGAGGCAACCTCCTTTACGTTACACAAATGAACAATTCTTGGATGATACAAATGACAATACCTCATTTCTATATATAGGAGTCTAAGTGATCCCAATATAATCAGAGCCTACATAAGAATAATATTGTAGGGGCACAACAATAACAATAGTGGGCTTCTATGAGGCACCATAATAACAACATGGGGACTACATGGGCACAACAATACCATAAGGGGGTTGCACTAATAACAATAAGGGGCTACACTAGTAGTATAGGGACCTAACAAAATCAAGCAAGGCTGGATCGAGTCGTGATTAATAAAAGGAAAAGAGAGTTTAACAGAGATCTACATCTAGATCTGAATGGCCATGGGGCACATTAATATCAAGTGGATTTTTCTTTCTTCCTCTTTCTTGTAGAAAACACAAATACCTAGGCCCAACATGTTCCTCTTTCTCAATTTGTCTTGGGTGAGATTATTATCCTTCCATACTAGCTAGACAAAAAGAATTATCTTGATAGGGATTTTGATCTTTCAGTATCTATAAAACCAACATACCTCGTTTTTGTTTTGGATGCAGATGCATATGTATTTGTAGTTATCCGAGACTAAAATAACATCGTTCTTCATAATCCCATCCCATCCCATTTGGTCACCTATTTCCACCTTGTAGATACTTGAATGTTTCAGCACAATCCGAATATGTTCCCATTCTTCGACCACATTCCCCAGTATTCCAATTTCCCTTCCCTCCTTCCAAATCAGAATGGTACCTTTCCAAGAACTAATGACCTGGACCTAGAAAAATAAACCCATGTTGTTAAGGCTGCAGATGATCTTATCTTATAACAAACAATCAATGGGCAATCCCAGAATGCAATCCCTACCTATGAGGATGTCCCTCCTAGATCTCAATATCCAGGAAGACCTTTGGAGAAGCTAATATTTGAATTTATCTAAACTGGTCCATATAGTAGATCCAATAGATTTCCCAACAAACCCCTCACACATACAATGTGTGGCTTTAATACCCCATGGATATTTATACTAGATGATATCACCCCATATACAATTACTAAATAAGCCCCTCCATGATGTTTATCCAGACAATATGATATCCAACATACCCCATCCCCCCAGGCACTTGGGTTTGGTGATCGTCTCAAGTTTGGTGAGATGAATTTTTTTCCCATTTCTAGAGCCAACCCAAATGAATTTAACCATGATCTGTTCTATTTTCATAATAGTAGAAGCAGGGAGACATTGTAAGTGCCCCTAGTAAACCACAAGTTATAGTAGGACTGATTGAGTGAGAGTAACCCTGCCACTGAGGGTTAAACATCTGTGTTCCCAACATGAAATATTCTTATAAAATCTATCAATAAGCCATAACTAGTCCTTGAAGCCAAGATATTTCAAGCCTTCACCAATTGACTTTGCTTCTGCCCTGAAAATATTTTGAATGTGCTCGATATCCTCCATTTTCCCTCTCTGAATAGAAACATGGATTTATGTGTATTCCTAAAGAGGGCTAATCCTCTACCAAAACTGTAGAAGACATAATGTAGTGTAATACATTCCATATTTGATATCATACCAAAGACCAGAACATCATGAACAAAGAAACTATGTGAAATCCTAATGCCTCTGCCCATTTTGAAGGCAATGAAATCCCTCCTCATCACGACATTTTTTATAATATGACTAAGACCATACATGTCTAATATGAATAGGAGTGGTGAAAGAGAACAATCTTGCATCAATCCTATGTCAGCCCCAAAGCATTTTGTGGGATAACCTTTTATAATGACAACAAATATAGCATTTCTAACACATGCCATAATCCATTCTGTATTATGTACCTAGAGACCAATTTTTTTGTGGTACAATATGCAACTATGCCCAGTAAAGATAATTATATGCCTCTAGAGATCCACCTTCATAACAAACACATTCAACTTCTTGATGTGAATGGAATGTAAGCACTCCTGTGCAGTAGAAATTGCATCATGGATTTGTTTATTCTGTAGGAATCCATATTGCTCTAGAGTGATATAGTAGGAAAAAGTATTCTTAATTCTAAGAGCTATGGTCTTAGAGATCAGCTTTTATATCAAATTACATAAGGAGATAGGCATGTAATCGAGGAATTGCCCTGAATCACTCTTCTTGGGAATAAGAGCGATGTATGTCGAGTTGATTTGAGGAATGATGTGACCCCCATCCGAGATTCCTCAACCATCCCCAACAATTCCTTTCCCATTACATCAAAGAAATGTAGAAATAGCTCAACAGTCCATCCACCTGGGCTAGGGCACTTGTCCTTAGGAAAGGTTTTAAGGACATCATGTATCTTATCCAAAGTGACAACCTTATATAATTCTTCATTTTTGTCCCCATCAAACATAGTAGGATATAAGTCAGTGCCCCAGATATGATCTTTAATCAAGTCTTCCTCTCTCTATTTATATGCCTCTTCAAAGAAAGTGACTATTACATTCTATATCTCAGGTGGTATTTGTACCAAATTACGATTTGAATCCTTGATATCGCAAATGGAATTGATCTTCCTCCTATGGTTTGCATCTCTATGAAAAAAACTTGGTGTTCCTATCACCCTCTTGTATCCACAGTTCCCTACTCTTCATCCTCTAGGTAACCTCCTGAATATGTAATATCTTTTGTTTTTTTTACTCTAGTGCCTTAATGTAATGCAATTGGTCTGCAGTTATGCATTCCAGATTCAAAGTCAATCTCTGTCTATCCAGCTCACCATTAATGTCCCTGATCTCTTTGTACATCTGTTTTTTCTTCCCCCATTCCTAATCCTTCACCACTGAGTTTAGTGCATGTAGCTTACAAAAGATCGCCTCCATAGGGGATACCTATGATACCTTATATTGAGTCCATAAATCCCTAATTAAAGAGTTAAAGTCTAGATCCTCCAGCTAGATCCAATTGAATTTAAAGGGCATTCCCATCTTGATCTGTTCCCTACTCCAAATTAAGGAAACGGGACGATGATCAGAGATAAATGTGTTAATAACCTCCGAGTACATCGAGCCTGTCCTATCTACCAGATATTCATGAATTATATATATGTCAAGTCTCTTAGCAATGTGGTGATTTCCGACTCTTCAATTATTCCAATTGGGAACCAGTTTTTGTTGCCTGATGTCCACAAGGTTATTATCACTGATGATTTCTTTTAATCGATTTGCTAGTGGATCCAACTTACATTTCACACCCCATACCTCATCCATGCCAGTGTTGCCATTCAAATCTCCCACCACTATGAGGGAGCTAATACTATGTGATAACAAAATACCAACAAAACATTTATAATATTTAAATTTGACCCATCGTGGGTTCCACAAAGTATTAAGGCCCTTGGAGAGGCCATGTGCGCCAATCGTGGGTTCCACTCCGGTAGCATTTTTTTGAAATATTCTATCACCTTTTCAGGCGAGTGCATGGATTCTTGTAATTGGATAATTTGAGGATTAACAGGAAGTGAAAAGTTCCTTGAGGGCCAAAAATTGGTATGAGTCCCCTAATCCCTGTATGTTAAGAGATAGGCATAGGGTCATGACACTTGGTGATCGGGCATAATGCCTCTAAGATCCTGTGCACAAATGTGGAATAGGTAGGGATGTCGATAAGTGAAGGGGAGTCAAAAGAAGAGAAAGGTAGCATTCTAGGCCACCCCCAGAAACGTTCGTTGTCCCAATTATTCTTGCGTCGAACCATGATATTGTGAGCAGAGTTTGATCTAATCCTCGGTGGGGAAGAATGACGTGGTTGGTGTATGGTAAGAGTCCTAAGATCCACGGTCTTGTTGGTGAGAAGAAATTCGATGTCACTATCCACTTAATTACTAGGGGAGGTGGATAGTGACCCCATGAGGGGGGGGGGGCGGCACTAGAGGTTGGGATATCGAGGGGAGGCATAGAAGTAGATGAGCAAGAAGTATTTACATCACCATCAGAGGATGATGTTCAAATGGAAGACGGGAGTGGAGGAATCAAAGCTACTTGTGTAGGTGGGATCAGGAAAGTCAGGTCTCGAGCAGAAGGGACAACCAGGGATTGGGAAATAAGAGAAAGTAATAGTCATGGAGGGGGAGCCGGTTTCACATGAGTTCAAAAGGGGTGATGGAACCACATTAGGAAAGGAGGAGGATGGATAATCAAGGGAATTCAAACCGGGTTGTTGAGGTAATTTCATAGGAGAGGTAGTTGAAATATGACATTGTTGTTCCTTGGATAAGGCTGCTTCCATAGCACCACCGCCATAGGCCTGTTGTCCTTCCCGATCATCTGATGACCTAGAGCAACCTGCCTTGTTCAATGTCATCTGCCGCTTATGCTTTTGAGTGCATTGAGCGATGGGATGCCTGGTGAGATGGCATATAAGACAACGAAAGGGAATTGACTAGAAGTCCAGTTGTTGTTGTATATGTATTTGGTCCCATACTAGGTCAATGTGATAAGGGAAGCCCCTCGAGAAACCACTTTCAATTAAAATCTAGGCAATGCGTTTATCCATGGCTCCTAAATACTATGGGTCAACATAAATGAATTTTCTAATAGAATTCCTAATCTCGATGAAAACCTATCGTGTCTAGAACTAAATAAGCAAACCAGGAAGTTTAACCCAATTCAATTTATTATGAGTGTCCCTAAGCGGATTGAAGCCAATGTACCATGGATGTAGAGATAAGAAGCATCATGCCCATACCCATGGTATCCCATGAATCTTCTCTAGATCTTCTTGATAGAGAAAATGAAAGTTGTACCAAGAATTCATTAGTCTGATCCATGGGTGAATATCTAAGGAGTGTTTTCCACTTTTCTGCCACCCACTCTCGCATCTTAGCCTCTTTATGATCAACAAACTACCATCTCCCAACAAGGCTGTGTTTATATTGTTTACTCAGTCCAAAAGTACATCATAGTTGAAGTTCAAGAGTTGCGTTTGAGAGGAGGTCACAACAACATGACGTCTTTGTCTGAGTTTGGGACCATGAGGGAGGGTATGTTGAGAAGCAAAAAGAGGATGGTCTACATGCACTACACATGTGAAGTCTCCCACATGACAAGCAGAATGACCATGATCCCGAGCTGAGAGGCCCACCATGTATCCCACCACCTATCTGCTAGTGTGTGCGACCTCAACCTCTAGTGCGACCCGAATAAACGCCTCATGAGCAGAGGTGTCAGAGCCAAATAGATCTGATAATGCCATAGCCCTACTAGGGTCATAGTGGATCTGAAATCTAATCCCATGCACCAGATATGGGTAGGTAGTCGTATCAACAGCCATTTGTGATGGTCATAAAGTCAAGGTGGCCTCAGACATTGCAAAGAGGGTATAATGGACCAAAATGATATATCAATAATAAACTCACATCCTGTCTGCATGCAAACATTAGAGCATGTATCACCTACAGCCCAAATCCTCCTACCCACCCTGCCGCTAGAATTCTTCCCAATTTGGAAAATTAATGATATAATGTACAAAGAATTCTGTAAAACGACGCACTCACCAAGTCTGAAACCAAAGTCACGCCCGGGTTAATAGAGAATATATGGAAATGACGTGACCTAAAAATGCAAACCACCCTTGTTCATATCCATTATATAGAGAAATTTTTGGCCAAAGAATGACCACTATCCTCCGTAATTGTGCACGAGAGGATTCCACCACCCCAACCCCCTAAAATAGTAATGTCGAGTGGCTCCGACAATTCAACTGAATCCCCAAATCATAGAGGCAACAAGTATGGCAGGTCTCATCCTTCGCAAAAACAATAGAAACAACACCCCAAATATGTCTACCACCTATTACAACATATAACGCCGAAATATTTGCATTGTCTGGAAATAAGGAAATTTTTTATCCATCCTCTCCAGAGCGTGGTATAGTTAGTGGTCGCAAAATGGGACCCCTTATCCTAGTTCTGGGTTGGGCATTCAAGGTCGAGGATATCAGCCTAGATAGGCATGTGGTTTCCTGTCGATATTGAGAAAATCGTCTCGAAGCATACAAAACAGAATGTAGATGGTGATAAAGAAGATAACCATAATATGGAATATCTCTCAGAATATAACCAGTAGATCCTTGAAATGTACCAGTAATGCGGGAGCAACAAGCTATATAGGCGGGGAAACATATTTCTAGTTACATTATTAGGTAAATAACCATGTCTATTTGGAAGAGGCTTTCATGATTTTAATTTAACAAATTATGGATTTCCATAATTTTAATTTAATTATCAATAACTTCTAAGTAGTATTGTTGTTATTATATTTTAAATTAAATTGATTAATTTAAAAAGTTATCATATGAACCAATGTTATATGAATATAGTTATGTTTATGGAGACATGTAGTATCGATAACCCATGATATTAAATCATTCCTAGGACAACAACATAAGCAATCGGACCTCGACACCATATAAAAAACCATAAGTGTCTGTGTAGTTTTAGTGGTTTAATCAGATAGAGCATACAAGGTAGTAGAATGTGAGAATGTGAAAATATGAATTGAGTTATGGTATTTGAGACATGTAGTATTTATAAACCACGATATTAACTCATGGTATTATAACAAAACCTATTTTTATATCAATAATCTTCATTGTAATGCAGGGAACAAACATCATGGTTAAGAATCTTGTTCTATGTTTTTTTAAATGTATGTATGTTTAAATAATATATTAATTCGTTTTATAATTTAATTTTTTTTGTAAATATAAATATTTTGTATTTCATAAAAAAAGGAGTAATACATTATAAACATAGCCATGTTCATAGCCATACATACCCCCTTATTAAATAGATAAAAGAACTCAAACAACACAATCGAGACCAATAACATGTTTCCTAAAGTACCACGGGTAAGCAACTCAGTATATACCTCCAAAAGGTCACTTGAACAATGAAACTGATAAAATTTCCCTAAATGCCCTCACACTATTAGAATGCACAGAGAATACTAATCAAATATATGCCTTAAGAACAACAAATTGAGGTGGAAGCTCATGAAACTCATCATGACAAAATTAAGCTCCATGTATACCAGAGGGAGTACAATCCACAAAAGACACCACCAAACATGAAGTTCCCATGCCAAAGGCCCATACACAAGAATGCACAAAACACGTGAACCACATTTATGCCCTAAAAGCAGTAATGGAAGGTGTAAACTAGTGAAAATTAAAGTAAAACTTACTTCAACAATGTGAGTCTTGGCATTATAACTAATGTGTTTTCCTTGATGGAAACCCACTTGGTGTGTTGTCTTTGATGGAAACCTACTTGATGAAGATGTCAACATGATGTGTCTAGATGTGACAGAAATATTGGACAAAGGAATATCAATTAGAGACAGAGGAATGATAAATATGAAGTTTGAAGAATTATACACATGTTCTATCAAGTAAAGGCACATACATATTTAGGTTTAATGAAGAAAATTCGTGTACACACAGGTGATATGAAGCAAAGTCGAGTACATACACAGGTTTGGTGAAGAAAAGTCGTATATATGCAAGTTATGTGAAGAAAATCTGCGTACATACACGAGTATCTAGAAGAAAATGCGTCTATAGTTTCCGCACTATGGTATTGTAAATACCAAGGGTCTTTACCATGGTATTGACACAAATTTTTCAGTCTAGCAATGAATATTTGATCCCGTCAAAGAAAACCATCGACATTAGTGTGGTTTTGATATGTGGTATTAGATAAACACTAAGCTATATAAGGAGATCAAGATCGAAGTGTTTGAGTGTGCAAGTGATGACTATTTAGATCTAAACCAAGTGTGCATGTAATGGGCTACTAATGATTTGCTCGATCTGAAACTATGATTTCACCTGGGAATTTGATGATGGATGAGATCCAATAGATCTGAAATGATTATCTGATAGTAGATTGGTTTGATAGGTGATATTTATGTATGACGTGTGTTTGATTATGTATGCCGAAAGATGAATTTTTTCTGAAGATCTAATGTGCAACAAAGTTTTAAGTTGGTATTTGTAGATATGTATGCAAGTTTTATAATGTGAAAGGTGCATACATATGTTGGTTTGATGCTCGTAAGTCGCATACCTATTTAGATCTATACGTGGGTTTCATTCCTAAAAAGCGCGTATACACCCGGAAACGCTTTGTGTAAAGTGCGTATATAAGCTAGGGTTTCTCTGAATAAAATGTATGATAAGTCTAACCAATCTAGCAATGTTTTTTTGTCTGTCAATAAAGTCTTACTTGATGATCTGAGTTTAATAGTGATATTTGAAGTTGAATTGATTGATTGAAGAATGATGATGCTGCTTGCGATATGTGATTGAAGATCTATGATGGTTTTGTGATTATTTCAGAATAATTCAGTGGTTCAAAGTGTAACTTAGTGTGTGCTTCAGAATGACAGTGATTCAGTTTTAGGGTTCAATTTTTTGAGATCTATATGTGGGTATGCTTCAAGGAAGTCGCGTATAAACACGATTTACTAAAGTAAAGTAGCATATATATTTAGACATTTTATTGATAAAGGTTTTTAGCTGGTTCAGTGAATTGATGCAGTGTTTGTGTTCAATATTGGTATTCTGGTTACAGTGATCTAACTTCTTTGGTTGTTTCAGAATAAGTTGATTGATTTGCATCTCAGTGGGTTCAGTGACTGGTTGATTCACTGACTGAGTGACTTGTTGCACTGATCAATTTCAGTTTTGGTATTTGGTATTTGGATTAAATCATTGTAGTGGGTCCAATCTAAAAATTTGATGAAAAGTGGCCTACACATTGTGATGTTTTTTAGCAGGTGGATCCAATGTGAAAATTTATGAAACGTGGTCCACGAAAGTGCTGAGGGTTGGAGCCTTTAGTAAGAGAGTCAAAGTTTCCTTTCAATGGTAATTGGTAAATCAGATAAGGGGTTAGGAGCTCCCTTTCGGTGGGTGATGTTAAACGACATCAGGGGGTTGGAGCTCCCTTCTAGTGGTAATTGGTAAATCAGATCAGGGGGTAGGAACTCCCTTCTAGCGGGGTGTCGATAAATGATATCAAGGGGTTGGAGCTCCCTTCTAGCGGGGTGTCGATAAATGATATCAAGGGGTTGGAGCTCCCTTCTAGTGGGCGCTGGATAATGAGAGAAGGTTTTAGCCTTCTGCAAGTGGGTGCCTGTGTGCTGGTATAAGTTTGTGCTAGTACAATATTGTAAGAATTTTCTCTTCATAATAGAAAAAAATACAAAGACGACAACAACGGTGGTTTTCGCCCACAATTGGTTTCCACCTAAAAATCCTAGTGTTCATGTGTGTTGATGTGTTACTTATGTGTGATGGTTTAGTCTATTCTTACTGCACGTGGTTACTATTTAATTAATTCCTATTGAAGTACTGATACATTGGTTTAAGATGAACAGATGATGAATTAACTGAAAAGCAAGCTAAGTGGATATACACTAGTTGTTTGCATAATAGTCATGTACATACACATGTTTCTTTCAGTAAAGTCATATAAAAAAATATGGATGAGAAAATAATTTTTTTTTGTGTGTTTTAAAACACTGATTCACCAATCCACACCCCCCCGGGTATTTTTCCCAGCAGTGAGACCTAGTCCATATAAAGAGAAATAAAAAGCCAGAGAAGCCACCACCAAATAGGAACAATAAATAATAATAAGCCTATAATGGAGGTAGAGGAACTATCCTCCCCTCCTTTACAATATGCTTGAACCTTCCTCCTTCCATCTCTATAAAACAACTTTTAAAATTACAAGACTACGCACATGCTAACCCTCACGCAGTAACTACATGCCACACCCACCTAAGGATGAGCCAAGTGTGTTAATGACACCTTCTCCGATGCAGTCTTAGTAACCATATTAACAACCCCATGAGGATAGTTCTTTTATAATTAATAATAGTAATAATAACTTTAAAGAAACTTATAATTAATTAGTTCTAATGTTTTTTAAATTTTTAAGAAATGTGAAAAATATCATAGAGTTTTTTTTTTTTTTTTGAACATTTACCAACCATTTTAATTTATATGGATGTACAAATAGATATATACTTTTAACAAAAGTGTATAGGACTTTATATAATATATAGTTAACTAATGATTGTTTTTTGGTGTTAAAAATGAATTCAAGGGTTTGAAAAACCATTGGGATTTTTTAATTGTGTTCACTACACAATCTCCTTGTTAAGGAAGCCATTGTTTCTAAAAAAAATAAAAGTATGTCTAAATAAATTGAAAAGTTTTACCTAATCAATTTTATTAAGGATGGAGAAGTTCAGATCTAAAAAATATTTTATCAAAGATGGAAAAGTTACGTGTTTTAGTTATGTGATATCCAAAACTCTAATATTCCACTGGTTTTCCAAAATAGTAGATTCACTAAATTCATTATTTTGCCGAAAATTATATTGTCAAATTCCACATAAAAATATTAAAACATCTAAAAGTTAAATTGTACTAAAATTCATAAAATATTAATTCATTACATTTTTGATATATTATATAATGGTCATAAAATAATTAAAATTAACAAAAATGTATCTAATTTATTTATAATTTCAAAAAAAAATATAAATAATATTTCACTTAAACAATATAAGAAAGCCAATGATCTCAATATAGCAAAAAAGCCAAATGGGAGAAAAAATAGTTGAAAATTAATAAATTAATTATGATGTGAAACCAACTCAAATCCAATGCGTTTAATTAATAAATTTAATAAACCAAATATTTTAATATGGGGCTATTGACAAATTGGGCATTATGTTTTTTTGGCATTGTATTCACACTCCATTAATAAATTATAATTTTGGGATAACTTAGGTTTTGGGATTTTTATTAAATATGATTATATAATATTTGGTAAGATTGTAATTTATCTCATATATAGATTCAATATATTTAAAAACATATAAGGTAATTAGTTTGTATATACTATACAACTTAAATAATTGTTACTAAATTTTTAACAAAATTAATAGAAAATCACGAACAAAATTTATGTATAGAAAATATAAATGAGTTATTTAATATTATTTATTTATTTATTCTACAAATTGTGTTCATATATGCAATATATAATAAGCATGCATTGTATGGAACAGAATATACAATGTGTAGACAATCTAACCAACCATACTAGTTTACTGATTTTTGCTAGATGAGTGATTTAATATTTGTTTATATTTATTCCACAAATTTTGTGCTCATATTTGTAGTATACAATGAGTATGCACTCTGGAAAACACAATATACAATACGAAGACACTCTAACCAAACATACTAGTTTACTGATTTTTAATTTTTTAATTCATCTTTATATATTAATAATGTTGGAATCTAGGAAAGACCCAAAAATAAACCTAGCAGCAGCCACTGATTTTATCTTAAACACAAATTTTAAAACATCACACGAATATATACTTAATATCATTAAGTCTTGTGGGAAAAAGAATAATAATTCAAGTTAATTACCAAGTAGTACATTATTTCAAATAATTTTGTCCACTCGAGCTTTGTTAAGGGGGTATTGAAAGGATTTCCAACATGCACGATAACTAGAACCGTAGATGTCGATGTCGCTATATTGATTGCTACCAAGCCTTGACTCTCTGCCACTCTGGTGAATTGTTTAATGTGGCCGCTATGAGATGTCGCTATAGATGGGGTTCGCCTTCTAAGAGTTGGGTTCATTGTTGCCTTTTACACATGTCTTATTCATGGCTCACCTCTCTTTGGGGTCTTTGTTGATTTTCAACATTTAATGTCTAGGTTTTTTGTGGTGCGGGGATGGTGTTTTGTTATTCTCTACATATTTTTGTCATCTTCGTTGTCTCTCCTCTGGTGATGTTTTTTTGCTACCTATGGGGTTCTCAAGTTGTTGGAGGTCTACTGGCCTAGTCATCGTTCATGTTGTTCTTGGCTTTTTGTATGGGTCTTATGGGTCATTTAATTTAATGTATGTGAGATTTTGGGCCTCTTTCCTAATTTATGGTCCTTTTGTTTTAGTGGGTTTTGACTTTGTTGATTTTTTCTTTGCAGGGTTTATTTTTTCTTCGCTAGGGTTTTTATTTTGTGCAGACCCTAGGATTTAAATGTATGCTTGCTATGTGTAGCTCATTCCCATATGTTTTTTTTTTTTTTTTTTGAGTTGTGGTTCATAGACACCTTGGCCAACGGGTGGCTGCTACGTCCACGGAAAAATTTGGGCTGATCGACCCAGAAGGGAATCTAGCCCCGAGGCACACTAGCAAGGCCTAACCCCAAGGGCTTTGGGCAGAATGGACCCTGTGATCTCTGGAACGACGAGGCACTGATATTGACCAACTGAGTTAACCCTTGGAGCTAGCTCATTCCCATATGTTATGTGTACCCCAATTGGGTATTACGGATGGTGACAATTATTTCTTGATAATTAATGATATGTTGTTTGCATGGGGTTTTTTTGCCCTGTTAGGTGGTTTCCTTTGTACTTGGTTTTTCCATCATGTTTCTCTAATATTTCAATTACAAGATTATAGACATATTGATAATATATGTGCAGGGTTGGAATTTGGATTCTTTATTACCTGTCAAACAATTTTTTTTTGACGTTTTGGGTTTTTATGTTGGCCGTCAAGGAACGTTATGTCTAAAATTTTGCTCTTCAATCAAAATGTTTTGATAATAAATCGACCCTTCATCAATAAAGGTTTAATTAAAAAATACTTTTCAATCACACCACTGTGTTAACTTTTTCTCACATATTTATAATAAGAAAAAAACAACGTGACCATGACTAAATGATTTGTTGAATCATAAAGGTTGTTTTACTCATGGATGGGATCCATAACTCCCAAACCATCGAGATTCAGTGCTTCTCCCAAACACATATAAAAAAATTATGAGTAAATCTAGAAATCTATTTTACTCACACCCAACTCATTGTTATTGCAATCAATCTACTCCTATTTTAATTTCTCAATTTGGATTTCTATTAGATAATTTAAATGTTACAATTTCAGTAAAAACAAATAGATTTCTTTCACCAAATAAACAAAAAACTTCAAAAAAAAAATTCCATCTTAAAAACTTTGGAGTTGACAAAAAACTATCCTCCACAATGCCCATCCTCTCCACATCATAATATCACGAAATCTAGATAAAGTTCAATTTTAATAAACCCAATAAACTTAATTTATTTAAATATAAACAACATAAATTTAAAGTATTTAAATAAAAACAAATATTATAATATAAATTCCAAATATTACCGTAATTAATTATTAATCACTCAATATAATATATTACTGCTATCAAATATATACCTATAACTTTAAATAACATACACCTATAACTTTAAATAACATGAAATTAATTTATTTCAATAAAAACAGATATTAGAGAATTCCAAATATTACTGCACTTCTTTATAAGACTGTTGTTTGAGAGGGTAGTAATGACATTTTTGCAAAAAAGTGAACAGTAAAAAATACGTTTTAGAACTTTGAAAGCCCATCACAAGAAACGGCTTTTAAAAAATTTTAAACGTGAAATACGGTCAAAATGCCTTGTGACGGGCATTTTTCCCATCAAATTCCAACCCTGTATATGTGTGACTTCATAGGTTGCTCACCAATTATATTTATATTTATATGTTGTACTTCGTTTTATTAATGAAAAAAATGAACTTTCCTTTCTAGAAAAATGTACTTAATATCATTAAAGCATAATCTACTAACAATGTGCTAGAGTGTAATAAGAAGGTTCCCTACGCATCTGTGTGATGAGACTCTCCCAATTTAGTAGACCTTTCTGATGGCATCACATTCACAATGCATTTATTGTTTACTGTCTAGTCACCACTTGTATATGATCATGCAACATGGGTGCACAACAATTCTTGGGTGCAAAATATATTTCTTGGTGTATGCAGTATGGCGAATCTCTTGCAACACCTTCTAGTGGCTTGATTACAAAAAGGTATTTTTATTAAGTGTTTGCACCTCAATGTTTCAATATTTTTCTTCAAGGTTGAGTCATTAAAGAATTTGACGGCTATATGCGATAAGCCTATAAAAACTACTGCAAAAATATGCTTACAAAAGTAGGTCAAAAGTTGGATTCCCAAGACATCTTTCACCTCCAGCAACATACACTTCCTCTGAACTTATATTGGTTCTCCTTTGAAAGTAAACATATATGTGTTATGACAGGGGCTACCATCCAACTTGGTTATCAAATTTCCATGAATCAATGAAATGAATTCAATTTTTTTTTTTTCAATAGAATAATTTATTAATTGAATTCTTCTTTCCGTTATCCGTTGAAAAGGAATCACAATGATTTCTATGTAACCTTGTTTAACCAATTCCTATTGTTGGGACTGCTCAAAGGGTGATTTTATGTACAACATTGGGTGACATTTTTAGTAACTTAGACATTTTTGGTTTAGATTCAAGGGGTGCATTTTATTCTCAGCAACCTCGCACTCCCATCATGCAACGATTCCATGCCATATATATATATATATATGGCATTAAAACAAATATGTAGGTATGTATGGGCGAAAGGTAGTAATTTAAATATAGGAAAGACATAGCATGTTTTATAGATCAAATGGGATATATGTAACATTGTGATAGATAGAAGAAAATTTAATAGGATTACAAGAATTGTGATAGATATAGATATAGGTAAATAGGATTATTAAAACATATATTTCCCTGCATTCATATATGTTTATTATGTCGATAAATGTACCTATTTTGAAATTGGACTTCTAGAATTTGAATTTAATTATAAATAATTACTAGGTGAAATATAGGGATTTAAATTCAACAAATTATTTTAGAATATTAATAATAGTATACACAAATTAAAGATTGAGATTTATCTCCAAAGTAGTTACATGTTTTTTGTTCTTTTATTTATATTGATTAATTGAAAAAAATGTCATATGAATAAGTGCCATATTAATTATGGTTTTTTGGGAATGTGGTATTGATAAGTCATGGTATTAGCCCATGAAGTTATAACAATGTTTATAGATTAAGAATCTTCATGGTAATGTGGGGACAAATATTCATGGTGGCCAAAAATCTTGTTTCATATTTTTTAAAACGTATATATGTTTAACTTATATATTAATGATTTTTAATTACTAATAATAGTAATAATTTAAAATAATGTTTTGTTGCTGTTGTTGTTGTTGGTTTTAACCATGAATCACATAGTTTATATAATATATCATAACATGATGATAGTCAATTGAGCTACCTCCCATGGGTCAATTTAAAATAAAGTTATAATAAGTTAGTTTTTACTATTTTTATTTTTATTTTTTATTTTTATTTTTTTAAAATTTAGCAACACCATATTGTTTTTTTAATTTTAGTAACATCATACGTATAATGAAGTAAGTGTTTTAATTTATATAGTTGAGTTAGTATAATGTTCTCTCGAAAATAAGTATGATTGGGTTAGTATAAAGTTCTCTCAAAAAGTAGTTAGGATACAAGGAATATGAAAAGGATATTTTCCCCTTTTTGTTCATTGTAATTTTTCTAAAATAACATGGATTATTTGAGGGATGTGGGACAAATCTAGCCTGTCTATTTTATTTAAGGATCGGTTTTCTATTTGAGAGTTGAAGAATTTTCAATATTTTCCTATGATGGTGATTCGGGGCATTTTCCATGCCCGAAACATGACTATTTTTGAAGGCATATTTTTTTACCTCTAAATCTTGTGGTAATGAACTTTTTGTTTGTATTTAAAGAATCTTTTGAATCTCTTAAGTATCCTTTTTTTCATCAAGTGGAGCCTCTAGTATTTAATCAATGTCGATCATGGGCTTTTTCTGATGGGTTGTACCAAGAAGGCACCTACAAATTAGTCTTTGTACAATATTTTGCTAAGAACATTTTTACTTCTATCAAACCTAATTAAGAGGAAAATACAAATAATATACTCAAGTTTCTAGCTCTACTTTATCTTTTCATATGGGCCTCTGATTCCTCCATCTTCTTCCCTATTGTCATTCTCACTATCCATTTGTTTTATGTGTTCTGATCTTGATGATTGAGAAAATATAACAAACAATGAAGAATATTTTACCTTAGATTTTTAAGGTGTGCATCGGGTCATATGCTCAATCCAAGGTCTGGAAAATAGGATGCAGTGAAACTTTTATGTCTATCTATTCCTCCTTTGTCTCCTCTCCATTCATACTTGGACTATGTACTTCTTGACTATCTGTTCTGTCATGGTAACCTTATCCTATGTCTTAGGTGGATTAGTATCTAGATATGGAAGATTCACTCTTCACTCTTTAGTCTTTCTCCTTCTCGATCTTCTGAGCAATCTGGATCTTCTCTACTATGTACACTCTAATCCTATACCACAAACCTCTTTCTGAACCACAAACATATCTTGTCCCACTACATAGGGTTCCAACTATGATTCTCACCTCACCCTCTCCCAGTGATGATGTATGGGTCTCCAATGCTTCTAGTGTGACCAACTACACCACTGACACCATGATGTCTCTTGGGAGATATCGACCCCATTATGCATCCTCTTATGGAACTGAATCGACTGCATTTGTTGTCACTTGTCTCTTTCTCGACATCATTCCCTATCTTTTTCTCTAAACCTTCAGCTCTTCTACTATGAAAAATTCTCTTTCTCTGTCACTCTTTTTTACTTATTTGAGAATAGGGATTGGTTTTGAGGATACAACAACCTATGTAAGAGACTAGTCGACATATTTATAGGTAGGTGGATACTTGGATCATGTAACATCTTCTTTGAATCACATAATAGAGAGGTCAATCACTTGGAAGTTGGCCCAAATAGGTATCACACAATGGGTGAACTATGTTATCAATGTATTTTCCTTCCCTCTTATTTCTGCTATTATCCATTTCTTCGTTCTAGCATTTCATTTACTAATTAAGCTAACCCACACTTATAATTAATGCAAATTAGGTCACTAACTTTTGGATCACCTTTGAAGGATTGTCTCCCTCCTCATGAAGTCTTTGTTGCCTCTTCAGATTAGTAGAATCCTTTAAGTGATGTGATTGAAAGCAATAGAAGGTTAAATATTGATACAAACCCATGTCAATTTTTGAAGCAACTTGGAACATCTCGGAAAATTCCCCCAAAATAGCTCCCCAAAATTCTTGAAAGTGTTCATCCCCTTGAGGTTAAAAAATAATAATGAGAGGTTCTGCCAATTATGAAAAATCCAATGTATATAATTCTAATTCAATTGATGTAGATGACATGAATATTTCATATTTCATATGAATTGAATTTATGTAATAAATTTGAACCAAATTCCTTTAAAGAAGCTTCTTCTCATCATGAATCGAAAGAAGCAACACATAGAAAGTATGATTATATCTTAAAGCATGGAACATGGAAGTTGGTGGACCCTCCATATAGAAGCAAACCATTTTTTTGTAAGTGGGTCTAAAATAACAAGTACAAATCATATGGCTTACTTAACAAGAACAAAGAAAGGCTCTTGAGAAACCAATTTGCACATAAATAATTTATTGATTATGAAGATACTTCTGAACCAGCAACAAAATGGGCCACCATCCAAACTCTCTTTGCTTTGGCAACTCAGAATGGATGAAAAGTTAATCAAATGGATGTGAATATTGTTGTATTAAATGGAGACTTGGAAAAAAATATCTTCATGGTTCAATCAAAAGGTTTTTCTATAAAGGGAAAATAACAAAAAATATCTAAACTTAACAAATCCTTATATTATCCAAAGAAAACACTCGATCCGAGTATGAAAACCTATATAAGCATCTTTTGAGATTGAATTTCCAACACTTTAATCTTAATGATGCAACTATGTTTGTCATTAATGTCAGAAGAATTGTTGTATATCTTGTGGTTTGTGTGGATGATCTATTAGTAAAAAGGAATAATGAAAAATATATTGCATGCATAAAGAAAAATTTGAAGAAAGGCTTTGAGATGATAGATTTGGGACACCTTCACTACTACTTGGGCATTGGAGAGACCCAACATCCAAAGTATATATCTCTCTCTCAAAATAAGTACATTGGAGAATTGTTGAACATGTTGGCATGGTTGGACATAACCCTTTATCTACTTCGAGGCCGCAAAATTTGAGGTTCATATCAAAAGAAGGGAATGGAATTGAGGATGCAACTAAGTACAAAGAGCTTGTGGGAAGTCTTATGTACCTCACTGTTACTACACTAGATATTTCAATTCTTGTTTGAATTATTTCCATATTGATTTGAAATCCTTATGAAGGACATTAATTAGGTACAATAGGAGTTTTAAATTACTTTAATGGAGCTCAACGCTTTCAAATCAAATATTCATAGTTGGATGACTCCATCCTGATTGGATATTTTAATTTAGACTTTAACAGAAAAAAAAATGAAGTATCTACTTTAAGCTATCTTATGAGCCTTAGATCAAGAGTTTTCTCTTGGAGGCCACACAAACAGTTAGTTCCAATTGAATCTAGGAAAAAGGAAGAATATGTGGTGGCTACATAAGAAAAAAGGAGATTGTGTGACTCAATAAATTTCTTGAAAACTTGTAGGAGAAACAAGTCAACTCTATTCCAATTTTGATAGGAAATACATCTACAATCAAGTTAGACAAGAATTATATATGTCATGATCGAAAAAAAATGTCAACATAAAGTATGATTTTATTTTATATCATGTAGATACCAAGACCAGTTGCGGGCCATTCATGTAAGAAATTGTTCCAAAATGAGAAAATTACAGACATCTTCACCAAATAACTTGGGAGAGAAAAGTTTGAAAAATTCAAAATGATTCTTGGGCTCACTGAGACCCATTCAAATAAAGGGGGGGGGGAATGTTAAACATTTAATCCTTAGGTATTTGGTTATTTGTAAACAATTTGTAAATATTTGAATATGGGAAATATGAATGTTAGAATGGGAAGAGACATCAAACCTTAGAAATTGAAACCAAAGGTCATGACATCATTGTATATATATGTGTGCATGATTAATGGAATTACATTCAAATTTTGTGAGATACCTAACCTAGCTTGAAATTTCTTTGTAACCCTGTCTATCTCCTATCCATTTATTTTATTTATTTTTTATTTTTTTCCTATGTGGTTCATGGACCCCGGACATTGATGACTTCTACGTTCATGAAATATTTGTACTAGGGAAGTCCCCCCGAAGGGATCACTTCATGTCGATTTAAAAACATATCCTAACCCTAAGAGTGTCAAGAGAAGCAAACCCATGGCCTCTTAATTGCAAAATTGATTTAGCGATGAGGACTCGATCAATTGAGCTAACCCTTGCAACTCTTTATCTCGTGTACATAAATGTCAAGGAGAACGATTTAAGATAACATTGTTTTTTCCCCATGTTGTTCCCACTCTCATAAGAATAGATGTTGAGGCATAATGTTTGAGAAATATTCCTATGCCACTTTAGTCCTTTATGATAACACTCAAGTTAGAGGAGGGGTACCCTTGATGAATTAGATATTCTCTCAAGAGGCATGCGGTGGGTTTCAATAAGATATCATATTTTAAGCCTAAAAATTACTTATAGAATATTTGAGATATTATAACATATCCCATACTCACTTCTAGGCATATGTCACTAAAATTAAACCTATAACATAGGGAAATTTTCAATTTTCTTCAAGCTTAATTCATATATTCCATAATTAATGTTCTAATAACATTAATTATGTAATTTATCCTTCTTCAAGGCTCTTATTGCCTTATTCTCTACTATAATACCAAATTATAAGGGACCCAAACCCCTTGTCTAAGTTTTTATATCACACTATAACATGTCAATGTTTCCTTGATACCACATTATATTATTATTTACATATCATACACTTATATATATCAAATAATATGTTATATAATGCATAATTTATGCATAAAACATAACAATGTACAAAATTATACACATGAAAAACAATGGAAATAAAGAAAATAAATAACACATAATACTCATCATAAAAGCACATATCTTAAAAAACACTTATTTTTTAATAATCACCAACTAGAGCTAGACCTTAGATGTTCCACCTAGCCATAGACACTATTATTAAAACTATCTTAACATTAGGTCACCCCCAAGCTAGGGCTATGACTCCACCAAGGTAAAGGATGCCTAAGCCAACTAGGTATAACAATTGGTACAAACAATAGCTAGGCCAACATAGAAAACTCTAGTAACAATTAAAACCACATTGGAATTCCCCTTAGCCTACATGCTCCAAGGAAGATCCTATTCTCTACTTTGTAGTCACTCAAGTTATCCCATATCCCTTCCAGGACTCCAAAAAAATCTAGTTGCGATATCTCAGAGTTGTGGCTCCAATAAGTCCAACTAATATAATGGAGCCTCCATGCACCCTCTAGGCCTCACATTGATGGAAACCTATCTAAAAAAGTATGCCTCTATGGATTCAACCTTCCCTGAGGTGACCCAAGGATAATTTTTCACCCAAATCCACTTATGATCCTTAGGGTTCAAGAGTTAACAAGGTGTATGGATTTCATGTCTTAGACCTACAACTAATGAAAGGATGGCTCGCCATCCTATATAACATACGCACATGTACATTTACAATTGGGTCAATTTAACGATATTACAATTATATCTCCGGGATTATTAAGAATCCAATAAACTTGGGAGCTCAATTTATTTTAACCATAGGAATGACATTCTGGACCACAAGCACCATAATTAAATTTTTCATGAAAAATAATTGAAGGAAAATGGAATTTACAGTTGATGGAGATTTTCTTACAAAATATTACCCATAGTTGCAATCTAAAAAGATAATTGGGCACATAAAATAAATCCAAAATATTTAAATGAATACCCATGAAATAAATTGACTCGATAAATGCAAGAGAAATAGCTACAAAATTATACTTCATTAGTGTAATGTATCTATAACTTGATTTAGATAAGAACTCCTCAATTCTTACATCAAAAATGTTCCCAAGAAGAAAGGAAACTGCATTCGAGGGTTATTTTAGTTTCTTATTCCATTTCATAAAAATTGGGATAGAATTCATATGATGAGATAATGGATTAGCTTTAGTGAAAGCTACAATGTCCTTTGCATTTTTGACTTTCTTAAGTCATGATTATGTATCATTTAGAATAAGGGCGAAAGCATGGAGCTCGGTTACACTTTTTGGCGAAAAAGGGCTCATTTGGGTGTAAAAACCAATTACTCGATTGATCCATTTAAGTGCTCAATTGAGTCCTTTTTGAATACTTGATCGAGCTACTTGGGCACTAAAGAAGAACCTTGATTGAGGGTTAAAAACTAATACTTTATCGAGCTATAATGCTCGATCGAGCCATATTGCTTGATCAAGAACTTTATATATATATATATACCACTCCTGCTGTCTGCATGCGACATTTGCACAGACCAAAGGAGCTCAAATGAGAGTTTGATAGTAGCTCGACCAAGATTATTGGAGCTCGATCGAGCAATGAAGCCTTCGAACCAATCTCGCAAACCATCCCACCAACATCACAGAGGCTCAAACAAAGGTAGATACTCTATTGTTTGTCTTTCTTATTTACTTTTTTTTGCAAAATGTAACAAATTAATTTAAAAAAGAAACCATGTACAAACATCTTGAATCCATACAAAAACTACAAAAACCAAAAAAAAAAAACCCTTCAAAAGAGCTTAGAAAATCACAAAACCAACCAAAAAAACCATATTAAAAAAAACACATCAAAACAGGGACCAAAACCACAAAACCAGCGTATAAAGCCACAAAAAAACCCTTCAAAATAACCAAGAAGACACTTGGAAACCACCCAAAAAAACTATAATTTAGGTTTTAAATTTGTTTCTTACTTGAAATATTTTGTGTATTAAATGCATATTTTCTTTTTTTGAATGGTAAGAGCTTCTTCTTTTTCTTCTTCTTTTTTTTTTTTTTTTTT
>APFE030848097.1:134377-163954 GCA_000404065.3 Pinus taeda | reverse complement strand
ATACATTGCACATAACTAAAACTATAACATTTAACCTAGCATAATTATTTAACACACACACACACACACACATGTTTTTAATAGATAAATTAAATTCATCATAAAATGTGCATTTGGTCTAGTGAATAAAAGAATTTAGGCGCTTTTCTAATTTGTACCATATTGTTTCATTATGTAGTGTATTGCATAAGAAACATTGTCTTCATGTGCTTGCAAATAATACATGCTATGTGTCAAATTCAAACATTAAGAATGTAAAGTCTACTGTAGTACTTGGTTGACATGAAATTTCATTAGTTTTTTAAATAGGTTTATTTCATTTTTTTACATATATATTTACATATAGTTGTGCTATAAATAAAATTCACTATTTAGAAACGAGAAAACTTATGAAGATAGATTTGATCACTTCTTTTGATTGTGTTTACATGGAACTCAATGTACTTTGGTTGATAAATTATCAAAAAATGGACTCCAAAGTTTAGGACTTCACGCTAGATTATTTTGCTTGAGTTTAGAAATGTTTTTTTTGTCAAGATATTTTTCTTGGATTAGTTTATATGTATTATATTTAATATGCCAATGCATCCCATAAATGTGCCCCAACTGCAGACCATCGTAGTGCAAGAGGGTTTGTTATATGTGGTTGAGATCGTGATAGATCACATAGCCCACCAAGAGTTCGTGTTCCCCTAAATAGATCTTGCCTTCGACGCTAGTCGCAGTGTGAGAGGCAATGATTTTGTCTCTATTGATGACCATGCTTGTACATTTAGAGGATTGTCTGCACCCATTTCGGTTACACCTCCTACATTTTAAAATTCTCTTTAAACATTTTCTGTTTATGTCTTAAAATTGTTTTTGTTTTTAAATTGTATTCAACTGATGTGTTTGAATTTAATGCATTTCTTATTATTCTTCTAGTTTGTTAATTATATATTTGTTAAATTATGTTTATGATCTACAGGTAATCAGTAGGATGAAGCTGAGGATAAGAGTGGAACATTAATCCCTCTGTGGAATGATTCTACAAATCATATCACATTAGATGATATTACAACCCATCATGCATGGATCACAACAGAGATAAAGAATATCCTTTCCAATTCACTAAATCACCTTGCATTGCCTTTGATGTTGGATAACATGACTAGGTTGATCGAGACATATCAGAGGTTGGGCCCACATAGCCACATATTACAATTCATACATATGATCAGGAGGCATGAGGTTAGAGGCCCATTTTCTTGGGAATTGGTGAAAGAGACCACCAAGGACATTAATGTTAATTGGGAGTTGTTCGACATCCCTCCATATCACCCTACTAGACATAAAGGTCCAATCCCACTAATATATTTTAGTAATGTTCATGAAACCCCTTTCATGTATGATAGATTCGTTGGAGCTTGAGTCAAGTTCCCCAACCATGAACAGGTGGCAATTTATTTTGATAAGCATTTGTATGTAAGTTTGTGTTACTTTTGCAATCAAATTACAATGATGTCAGATCTCATTTGTATGATACGAATAGGGGACATACCTATGAGTGTGACGAGGTTTGTAGGGACCTTGGGAAAGTACCACCACCTCTGAGATTCTTTCCCCTAACATCTCATAGCATCGTATTAACTAGAGAGCTAGAGGAGTTGTCATAGATCGGTGATGAGACATGGGAGACTATTGTAGACAACATGTGAGTGTCATTAGCTAGTGCTCATGTTGCATTGCATGGAGAGATACAGAGACCACCACCACTGCCTTGTGACCCACCAGTGCCTTTATATGAGATGAATTTCTCACGATTTTACCCTTTCATCAACCCTTGACACATACATGTATGTATCGTGATGTCATTTGTGATACTTGGAGGATGAATGGCCCATGTGAGAATGACCTGGCACATATTTCTATGAAATGTTTGACTCTTATTGTCAAATTATGAATAATTATTTATATTAATTTTTTTATATCGTATTAGATTACATAATTTATAATAATAATTTCATGATAACATGTAGACACGTCCTAGCTACATGGATGAGCTTGTGAAGTCATATGAGGGGGCAATTGATCAGTCAGGGCATCTTCACCATAGCACATTTCCATGGATTCTCCTCCACCTCCACTTCCATATTATATGTTCACTAACATGGAGGAGAGTTAGTATGTACAACCAGATGGACCAAAAATTCAGGCAAACTTATTTATTTTTAAGATTTCAACATTTTTTTTAGTTACATAAATATGCTGATTAATTTGTAGGCTAATTATAATTTTTCCTTGCCATTGTGTACACAGGCCCATACGCAAAGTGATGTGGATGTCATTGTTATTTGGAGACATGAGTGGGATGTTGTGTTTATAGGCACTGATGATGCAGGTCCATCGATGCAAGCCCCAATCATCAAGCCACATGTAGGGGGGCACCAAACCCAGATTCATGATCAGACCCCCATCCTATCGAACTTGCATTTGGAATCAAATGAGGTTAGTAGATTCATGTATATATGTTTACAATTAAAAATGTGGTTCAAAAAATAAATTTCCATTTTATTTATTTTGTACAAATAATGATCTAATTATTTTGAATTTGAATGTGTTCTATTGGAATACCAACTTATGGACACTTACCTTACGTGATAGAACTCACATAAGAGTTCCGGTGGTACTTAGAGTGTCATAGTTTTTATGTATTCAAGCTCATTTCATATGGCATATTCACATGTGCGATATAGACTTTGTATATTTTCATACATCATGGACATTATTTTATTTTATGGATGCTTATTATTTCATTTTATGGGTGTTCATGTGATATTTATAGTTTTTATATATTTTCATGTGGAATTGATACATGTATTCACTATTTCAATTGATGGATTTATATTAATATTGTTTATGGATGCTCATTAATTTTTGAATTTTAAATGTATCTGTTAAAATTATTTGCTAATTTAATAAATTTTATATATACTATAACTTTTATAGTTGGTACTTAGAGTCTCTCCTTCATCATATCTCTATATCACCCCGCAAACATACACATTGTTTCTCCATATCTCTCTATATCTCCCTCTCTCTCTCTCTCTCTCTCTCTCTCTCTCTCTCTCTCTCTCCCCCTTTCTATCTCTCTTCCCTCCTACTCTCCTCTCTCCCTCTCTCTCCGTCTCCCTTATCGCTCCTTCTCTCTCTCCCTATATATATTTCTTCTTACCTCCCTTTGTCTCCCTTATCGGTCCTTCTCTCTCTCCCTCCCTCTCAATTCCTCTCTCTCATACTTTCTCTCCCACCTCCCTCTGTCTCTCCGCCACATCACTCACTCACTCTCTCTCTCTCTCTCTCGAGCTTCATCTTGCAACTTTTTTGACTATCTCCCTCGTTCTATATTTCTCTCCCCCCTTCTCTATATCTCTCCTCCATTATCTTTCTATCTCACCCCCAAACCTACATACTCTCTCTCCATCTCTCCCTCACCACTCTCTCTATCTCCACCTTTCTCTCTCTATTGGTCTTGAACTTCTTCCTTCCATGTATTTTCCTCCAACTCTCTCTCTTTCTCAGAGAATCTTTCCTTCTCTCCCTCTATCCATCTTTGTGTCACGCTCTCTCTCATCCTATATTTCAAAAATTTTAAATTAATTTGAAAATTAAAATATTATGTTTAAATGTTTATTTTTTTATTATTTTGATGGCGTAGAACAATTTAATTATATATATATATATATATATTATATTATATTATATATATATATATATATTATATATATATATTTATATATATATATATATATATGATTATATCTTATGAAAGCTTTCAAATGTGTGTTATAGATTCACATAAGGGGAAATTTTAATTTTCCATGGAATATTATCTAAAATTTTCCATAATATTAATGTTCCGTTTATCCTCATCAAAGATACATAGAGCACTTCATATTTTCATTGAAAATTGTTTAGGTTTTATTTTTTGAAGGTAGCTTTAGGCTTTGATTACTTCGGGATTTTAAAAATATTATATATATTTTTATTATGTTAGATTTATAAAAAATTTAGGTTTAAATAAAATTAAATATATTGCGTCAACATGAATGACTCTTTTTTGTGTTAAATGGTCAACTCTTTTGTTAACATACTATGATGTATCTCAACCACTATTTATTAATGTGGTTTTGCCAGTATATGTTATATATGGAGAATTTTATATATATTTAAAGTTAAATAATATTATATTATCTAAATTTATAATTTTAATATTAATATTAAAATATATTAACATTAATTTTTTTAATTATATATATTAATATCAATTCATCAATTTAATTTATAATAATAATAATAATAATTTAATAACATTTTTACATGACATTATAACAAAAATTATAATAAGATTTGGAATTTAAAAATGTTTAACTTTAGATAATTTTTTTTTTTTTTATAAAGGCTCGATCAAGCATAATAGCTCAATTGAGACATAGTGGTCGATCAAGCATAATAGCTCGATTGAGCCATAACGCTCGATTGAGTTCCTGTTAACCACATGTTATGCTCCTATACCAATAGGTGTCATATTTCATGATTGACTAGTGAAGTCCCAAATATGTTCATCCTTTCTCTGTTGTAAAGGTTCCATATTTTGAAAAGAAATGAAAAAATTAAAAAAATGAAAAGAGGGTATGCCCTAAAAGAAAGATCAAAGGGAAAAAATAATGAAATGGTCGAGAAAAAGGAAAAACAATGAACCCCAAATGAAAAGACCAGGAAAGTGTGCTAGTCCAAAATACCACTACTGTTCCATTTTTGAAGAATTTCATTGTGTGCAGTTGGTTGATTCATGTCACATTTGATGGATGGCCAAACAACATAATCTTGGCCAAATTCATGTTTAAATTTCTTGTCTTAGAGATAGAGAATGAAACCTATCAAAACTGCTCAATCTTGGCAGGTAATTAGCTAGGTAGAGAAGCAAAGGGTCTCAACAGCTAAATCTGAGCCCTTGGAAGAAATAAGGGCAGACTTAGATAGAAGGGCAGCTGAAAGAAAAGAAAAGAGCAAGGGTTTTCTAGTTAAAATGCACCCAAGGAAAAAGGAAGAAAAAATGTTAGGAACAGTAGGATGGACAGGCAGTTTTGACGTTGCAGAAGCGGGTTTATGAGCAATTTTGTCTTTTGAAGATCATTCATCTCATGGATATCATAAAGTATCATGTCAACTATATGGTCACAAAGCAGATGAAGCATGACTAATTTCACTTCTCATTTCTCCAAAAAACAATTACTAACCTCCCCTCCAAGGACACTGAGATCTGCTCAGTGCTCACTTCATTTCATGAAAAAGACTAAGTAAAACTCTGTTTTTACTTAGGACATTAAAGCCACATTTCTTGTGTAAAAATGTTTTTCTTCCATTATACTAAGTTTCCAAAATTCATGACTTGGATCCCTTTTTCATTTCCTTAAGCCTAAGTTTCACTTTTCAAACTTAGTGTTTTGATTAAACCTACCTTTCATATTGAAATACTAACTTTATTATATAGCTCCTACATAATATTTTCCCGCCCCTATTATATAAAATACTTAAAAACCCCAAAAAAGGGTAAATATCCCGACCCTCGGCTTATTATAGCCATATGGTAATGTTTTTATGGGAGTTAATGGTTCATTCGCAGCCAATAACAATCCTCCACATACACAAACCATGGAATTTATTTAACATTTGGTTAAATAAATAACCAAACTGCTGATAACCAAAGGTTATACCCACAAAACATTATAAATTCGTTGATTTATATGGTGGGTCCCTGCGCCGTGGCCTTCACCATATCCTATACGCCGCCAACCGTTGGATCTAGCCCTCACCATCCAACGGCCCACATGAATATCGCGACCCCTCCTCTGTCCGATGATTAGCGCCCGGGGGATGGTGGTTTTGCCGCTGTACTCTCAAACAGGTGGCAGCCTCCCGCACTGCTCGTTGCCTCCCCATCCAATACCACTTCTTCCCAAGAGCGGTGCGGGGGCCAAACCGCTTCCCGCCCATGTTCCCTCCCCGCTAACGTCACCCTCGCGTTATCCGCTGACATCACAACCACATCAACACTACGTCAGCGCCAAGTAACCCCGCTACATGACAAAATACCGCGTCATGCTAATGTCACTCGACCGAAACGCGCCAAAACCCGCCAAAATCAATTTTTGTCAAAAAGGCGTGAAAGGGTCATTTTCGATCATTTTTGTTTGTTTTCTCTGTGCGACCTGTGCATGCCAATTTACGTCCAAGAGCAGTCATTCGACCACACAGTCCGCTTCGAAGCAAAAATACTCCACAGTCCGGTCTTCCAGCTCGGTCCGCCACCTGCAAAGCGCACAGTCCACTGGATAAAACAGGTATTTACCTACATTTTGTTCCCGAAACTTGTTCTTTTTAGTTTCCTTTGCAAAGTCTCCAAAAACACCCAAATTTGAGTTAAATTCATCAAAATACCTACAAGAGGCACACCATAACCACTATTTTTGCCCATTTTACCAAGAAATCCAGCAAACTTCATTTTTTCCCCGCAAAATTCACCCAACAAGCTAAAAATCTAACCCACTGTGGTATGCAATTCCCGGAAAAGACTCCCACAGTTGTCATTTTACCTATTTTATTGCAAAAGCCCAAATTTCAATTGAAAAAATCACAGGGAAGCGAGCAATGGAAGCTCCAGTGGCCCTGAACATTGCTCCCCTCAATGCACCTCACAAAGAATTAGAGTGGTTGCCCTTAGCTGATAGGGATTTTCAAATATAGGACTTAACTGGTGACAAAAACCACCTCCAAGCATTCTGTGAAATCAGGAACAATCACCTAAGTAAAACTGATCTCTATGGGATATGGGAATCCAATTTGCCCAGATACTACCTTCCCTCAGTAAATGTCTTCCCAGCTGTTATCCACCTCTGTTGTGCCAATTATCAACCTACTCAAAGAGCAGTCATGTCTCCAACTACAACTGTTCTTTTTTATATAACTCCTGACTCAATCAATGAAATGCTACACTTCAAACCTAGTCAGCCTCTGGTTCCTCTTTCCATGGGACATTTGGTGGATGAAGGCTCTAAACTATTCACTGCAGAAATAAGCCAAATTTCCAAGTTGTTTATGAGACCAGATTGCTAGCCCAGAGAGCCACTTCCTTTTCACCATGTGTGGTTCAATGAAGCTGGAAGATTCATCATTGATATGATATCCTATGTTCTGGGATTCAGGACAAGTGAATATGTTGATGAGACTATCTTAGCTTTGTCGTCCCTATTTATCCCAGGGCATCCTCCTATTGTAAAATATGACTTTGCTACTTTCGTTTCCAACAAGATCCATGAGCAATTCATAAATCTAGACCAAGAAGGAGTCTTCAAGTATACCTCCTACATATATCATTTGTTCTTATACTATCAAACAAAAAATTTTCAGTTTCCCATTAGAAAGTTGGATTCTAAAGGAGAAAGGAGGTTTGTGATCTTTTGGACCTCAGTCTTCCATGAAGTTCACAACTCTCCTTACACTCACTGTGAGTTCATTGATTTGTTTATACATCCGATCTCCTCTCTGTTGATGAGAATTCCTCCTCCCAAACTCTCTGATGACATGAAGAAAATTTTATAGCTCTCCAAAAGCTACAAAATAGGTGTCTGGTACTTTTACCAAAATCACACTGAGATCAGGATATATGGCTGTGATCTGTGCCCTTATAAACTGCCAAAATATGTGCCTATGAGACTCTTTGCTCTTGAATACTTCAGGCAATTTATCAACTCAGATTGGACTCACTTTCACAGTGCAAAGAAAAAAGCCCAGCTGAAATTAAGAAACTAGTTAGGCCCCTTCATTATTAACAAAAAGGAAGGATGGAAAGATGCTGAAAAGATATTTGGTGAGAAACTCAAATTAAAGAGGAGCTTTTGGTGGGTACCCTATGACCCAAATGGGTTTATTTGTGAAAGAAAAGTAAAAAATATGCTATCAGCCTATAATCATTGTAGGATCCCTAAGATAGAGCAATTTTCCAATCAAAATGAGTGGGTAGAGGGCACATTAATTGAAGAACTCACTGAGGAAGAAAAGATGGAACAAGCAATGAAAAATCTTGAAAAGACTCTTGACCTGGACTCTTTTGGACAGGTCTCTTTCAAATTGCCTCAGCAAACCGGAGTGGGCACATCATGTGCTGAAACTTCACAACAACCTGCCCAAGAAAGCACAACATCCAAAGGCAAAGAGGTGCTAGATTCAGAGCAGCACATAATGACAGATCAGTCGACATCATCAAAACAGAAAGGCCAAGGAAAAACTCCTCCTGTCCAAACCAAAGCACCAGAGGTACCAGCATTACAGACTCCTCTAAATGAGGAAAGGGGGAAGAAAAGGGATAGAGAAGAGACTACACTTGCAAGTGGACCAGCAGAGAAAACATAGGCAGAAAGGTAGAGAGTGAATCCTCTAGCTGAATTGGAAATTATTCAGGAAACCATAGGAAGCATAAGAGGCGAGAGGGCAACCGACCCACATATATCCATAGTGGTGGAAACATATACTAGCTCTCATAGGTAGGAATTGGAGAAGCAACATAGTGTGGAAGTCTCCTCCACAAGGCCACAAAGCAAACAACGTTCTGACACCCAAAGAACATTCACGGACATCAAGGCCTAGAATAAGCCAATAAGACTGCAACTTTATGATAAATTTCTCAAGATGACCCCCACCAAACAACAAAGGTTAATGTCTGCATATGAAATTAAGGAAGAGAAAATGATCTTAAGTCACTTTATGCCCAAAGTGCAACAGCCACAGTCAGTTGTAGACTATATTAGAACAAATCTGGAAGTCCTTGACAAAGACATTCATCCTATGGACCAAATTGAGCTACATAAGCAAACTGGTGAGATGGTTTACTCTACATTGGTAGGTAAGGCAATGTTGGCTCGCGAATTGGAGAACTCATTGAATAATACATCGGCCCAGCAAGATTTGGAAAAGGCATCTTCTTTAGCCAAGGACAATAGGATAAAGTCCTTGGAAGACGTTATCATTGAGCTGGGACATGATCCCAAGGATGCCAAGGGGATAAAAGCATTGATGAAGAAAGAGGAAGAGGAAATTGCTTCCCTCAAGAAGCAATTGAAGCTGTTGATTACTATGCATCCACAAATCACAGAGGTTGTGCAAGAAAAAGCAGAAGAAGACATGATGGATTTGCTAATGAAAATGAATCAAAGTCTAAGTGAGACAAAGCAAGCTTTGGAGAAAGCTTTACAAGATAAAAAGGGAGAGTCAACCTCCCAGCCACCTCAAATAAACCCAACAGTCACAACTGTTCCTCCTACAGATACAGCAACAATGCCTCGCATTGTCCCAGCAACATCAGCATCAGCTATAGGTACATCAGCGACAACAACAATAGTAGGCAGCAGCACTACCATGACCACCGAGGAATTGATAAAGGCTATGGAGGATTTAAAACTCCAAGTGTCAGAACTAAAAGAGGCCAAATAAAAATTGGCTAAAATTGAAGTGAGTTATGACAAATCTAAAATGACTGTAGCAGAAAAGACAAGAGAGGTAGAGGCATTAGAGAACAAAGTAAAAGCATTGGAAAAGGACCTCTCTTTAGATAAACCTCTGGGAGAAATCAGAGGCATTTTGTGGGCTAACATCAGTGAATCCATTAGTAGGTTATTGGGACATAAGCTCGAACAGGCCAATAGGCTAATCCATTTTTTGACACTAAAACCAGGGAAGAACTAGCAGCATTGAACATAAGAGACAAGACAGGAACCATCCTAACAATCAAAAGAGTTCTGACCATGAGAACCCTGATACAGAATTTGGAGAGGAAGAACCAAGACATGCAAGTGGAGGTAAATTCTTTTGTAGAAAAATTTGCAGTTTTGTAGGAAAAAGGGCTTGCCTAGCCTGGTGGGAAACAATGAACACCTGTTGAGACAAGTCGAGTACCAGATCAGGTTGAATAAATATGTTGTTGGTCAAGCAAATATGTCATCAAGTACTCCAGCAGAGAAGACCCTTCAATCTGGCCAAACTCTTTACAGTAACTTGGAAAATATATTTTATATAGAACTTGAAGTGAAACATCTTTTTTTTCAGTCCAGCCTAACTTCTACAGGTACACAGACGTAGATGAGACTTTGATAAAACTACAAAGACATCGGTTACCAGAAGAAAAGTGGTGGAAAAGTATGTTGGAAATCCTGTAGGTGAGTTTCAAACTTTTTATTTTCCCAGGATACAACAGATATCATAAAAGCGGATAAAGGGAATGGGTGAGAGTCTCACAGAGCTGCAGTCTATTACATCAAAGTTAAATGCCCCGAAAAAGCTAAGCCTGCCGCGTGGAATGTCAGTGAAGCATCCACCAACTGACTCACCAAGCAAACAGTCAACGCACCTCACCAACTGAGCGACCAACACAACAACATTTACTTCTGCATTTATTTCTCCCTGTTTCCAAGACCATTTACTTCTCCTGTAAAGTAGATAGAAGAAGTTATTACCAAGATATTATCTCTTTGAGATATTTTGTAAACATTTTTGTACAAATAGCTCCCCCAGCGAAGTATTAGGGGTTGGTGATACATTTCTAGAACTGCGTTGTAACTTTGAAAACTCTTCTGAATAAAAGGTTGCTGGAATGCGTTGTTGCTGAACTCTCTGGTTGTGGAATTGATGGCAGAGGACTATGTTGCAGAATTCTCAAATTATTTCATGAATCAATAAGTCTTTCTAACTTATGTTTTACAGTTTCAGTATTTTTATATATCATCTATGTTCATGATCTGAATAACAGGGAAAAAGAATAACCCAGAACTTGCTTAACTGCACTTTGTGTTCAATATTTGTCATTCTTTATGTTTTCTTCAGAATTAGCATAAGCAGGAATTCTTAATTGCTCCCTGGCAATATTCATCCACTTTCCCTCTGTCCGCATGATGAAGGATTCTTAGTTGCCCTTCATCCCCTGACTCCATCTCACCTGATTTCAGCTTACAATTTGTTTCATGGTTGCTTACCTTGCTCTGTAGTACCACCCTATGTCAAAGAAACCATCTCCAACAGTTCATCTTCATAGACTGCATTAGCCCAACGAACTGAACTTCTCATATATACACCCCTATTCTATTGAATGTCACCATCCAAAAATCAAACAAACCCTTGTACTTCACAACTAGCCTAATATACCTCAAAACAAAGCTAAATTATAAAGAGAGAGCCCTCTATGGATGCAGATTGGCTAGAATCTGTGTCTAAAATATTTGTCTGTGGTTACCTCAGCCGTATTCCTTCCTTAGAATTTTCCTCAGGAACAACCTGAGTGATAACATCATTAGCGACTCCGTTGGGGATCTGAATGATTGTTTGTTACTGCAGTCTATTTTCTAAAGCTACAGATGGAGCCTGAAGTTAGCTAGGTAGCCTTTGAAATTGTTTTTGCTATGCAATTACAGGAGTAAATAAAAGCTGCTTTAGTCTATCTCTAGCGTAGTTTTACGCTTTGAACAACTGTCCCAAAGACTTGATCAGTTTCCTTCGTTCAATAGATCTTTAGGAAAATTCAATATTCTCATTAAAACTTCCTAGAAACATATCGTTAAAAGTTGCATCCTTCAAAATATTTCAAGAAAAACTAAAAAAAAATATAGTCATAAGCTGGCTCCAAAGAAGAAGATCCATTACACCAGATCAAATCAGATCCAAATCCTCCACCTATCTTCGAAAATCCTAACTTGATCTCTAAGAACCTTAGAAGCCAAGATGATCAAGAAAATTCTGCTGATTTAAATCTTGACACACCTCAGGAGAACTCTATCCAAACTGAGCTTACTGCTGGAAAATCACAAGTCCTTTCTGCCATTACTATTGCCTCTCCTAGTTCACCTTCAGTACTTCAAACCATCTGTTCAACTCCCTCATTCATAACACATATTTCAACTGGTATCCCTGTTCTTCCAGTTGTTGCACTTATCTCTGCAAGTATGGCAAATCGATATGCTCCCTTACAGTTACCTGCAAATCTAGGGGCTATGCCTCAAGATTACCAAAGAAAAATCACCTATTTTGATGGTGCTGGTACGTACACAACCCAGCAACATACCAAGAAAATGACAGACTATTTTGATAATTATGATATTGATGATGATGATGACAGAATGAAAATTTTTGTTCAGAGCTTAACTGGTGATGTTAGGACCTGGTTTAGGGCACTCCCTGCAAACACAATTGCCGATCCACAAGCCCTTTATCAGACTTTCCTGAACAGATGGGAAAAGAAGAAGGATCCCCTACACATATTATCAGAATATGAAATCTTAAAAAGAGGTCCCCAAGAAGCTGTCCAAGACTATTGCACCAGATTTAATAATACCTACCATGCTATTCCAATAAATCTTAGACCTCCTCCAGATTTGGCCCTCATCAAATTTCTGGATGGATTTGACTCTGATATGGCTTATCAACTTAGGGAAAGGGCTCCTGGGAGCTTAGAAGAGATGCAGAGCATAGCTATCAGTGTTGAGGCCAACTTAATCTCTAAACGAAATTGGGCCATGACTGAAAGGAGAACAACTTTTAAGGAAGAATCATCTGCCCTCGAACAGAAGTTGGATGCCAGTATTAAGGGTATGGACAGACTTGGGGATAGAGTTTGAAACCATTGAGAGGAAATCATCCTGGGAGGGCCAACCAAGCAATGTTGGGAGAAATCCAAACTTTAGGAAAAACCATAACCCTAACACCAGAAAATTTGGCCCTGACCAAAGCATTAGGCCTCCATTTCAAGAAAACTATTGTGAAGCTTCAACTTCTAGTGAGCCTACAGAAGACACTCAGATTAACTTAATGGGTCTCAATAGTCAACAAAAATTTTTTCTAACCCAAGAAGACCAAGAGGCGCATACTTTGGGTCAATTCCAAATTCAATTAGGGGAATCGTTTGATTTTAAGGAGGGATATGACATAGCTGTCTATGAGGTTCATAAACAATATAACTTGAGAAGTAGGAGAATAGATATCTCTGATGACAACAAGCAAAAAGAAACCAAATGACCTACCAAAGCCAAAAACAAGAATTATTCTACACAAATCCCTTCTAAGACAATTCCCAACTCAAACAGCTCAACTATTGAAGATGTTTCAGATGATCGAGAACATGATAAACAGTCTGCAACTCCCTTTCCTCCCAAAGAAAATGCAAAGGAACCTTCTAAAATTGATTTTGAGGTTGATTCAACTCATAACAACACTCCTGATAAAGGAAAAAGCATCGAAAACACAGCAGAAAAAGAAAACATTGCTGCCCGAAATGCAAAAGTTTAGATAGAAAAACCTTTCAACCTTGAAACTGAAATAGGCAAATTGAAAATAGCCATTCCACTATCAGAACTGGCTAAGAATCATTTCTATAGAGAACAAATCAGCAGATAAATTCAAATTTCAGAACATAGAGATGCAGTAAATGTCCTTGATGACCAACCAGAATTAATCTTTGGTCCTGAAGTAAATGGGAAATCAGTAGATGGAGGTGTTCCTCCCTTTTATGTAAGTCTAAAAATTCATGATAAGACACTTCACAATGCTATGTTTGATTCAGGTGCTTCTCATAATTTGATGCCCAAATCTGTAATGGAGAAGTTGGACCTAGATATCACTAGGCCATACAAAGACTTGTTTTCCTTTGATTCAAGCCAAGTTAGATGTCTAGGACTAATCAAAGATTTATGTGTATCATTTGTCTAATACCTAGCCAAAACCATTTTAATGGATGTGGTGGTAGCTGATATTCCACCCAAATATGGAATGCTATTGTCTAGGTCTTGGGGAGCAAAGCTGGAGGGGTCTCTACAGTTGGACATGTCCTATGCAACCATCTCAGCCTTTGGCTAGCCAAAGAGATTATATAGGGAAACTTTGATGAAATATGTGGTCAGCACCCAAGAGAAACCCCAAAAGTTTCCCATTTATTCCATGCATTCTGATATGGATTCTTTCATTCTCTTCAATACCAAAATTTGCCTTCCAACTAATGACAAGGTTTTAGCATCAGCACAATGAAAAAGCATAAATGAAGAATCTATTACTCAAACTCCAGAAATTGCTGAAATAATTGATATAACGGACACACAAGGGAAACCACATCAAACTGAAAATCCAAATCTGCCTACAAAGCAAATCATTGAGGCCCCTAATATTGACTAAAAGCATGAAACCTTATGGTATTTAGAATTTGATAGATCTGTCAATAAACTAGGAGCAGGGGCAGGGATTTGGATACATAACATGGAAAATGACCATGCTGAGGGACATGCATACATGTTGAATTTTAGGTGCACAAACAACATGGCTGAATATGAAGCCCTTTTGCCAAGACTCAAATTGATCAAAAGTCTAGGGGCAGTTAGGATATCGATTTTGGGAGACTCTGACTTGGTTATTCAACAAATGAAAGGAAACTTTGTTACAAATGATCTTAGGTTAAGAGCTTATAGAGGGGCAGCAATTGAAATACTCAATACCTTTTTAGAAACACAACTGGCTAAAATTCCAAGGAAACACAACTTACATGCTCACAGCTTGGAAACATTTGCCAGTACTTGTAAACTACCATTTGAGCTTAATCATCATTTTACAGCTGAGATTAAACACAGGCCAAGTGTGCCTGATAATGTAAAAAACTGGCAGGTTTTGACAATGACACTTAGATAAACAATTTTTTGACCTTAAGAGAAGAATTTTCAAGCACATATATGGACACAAGCATTGTTTGTGAAGTTGAAGAAATAGATAAAATTGAAACTCACATTTCAGCTGAAATTGTAAATCAAATTCTACATCCAACAACATTTACCAACAAGGAGTTGCAAGAGCTTAAAGAAATATACTTTGATGAAACTGTTGAAGGAGAGTCTGAAGTGATTGATTTAAAGGACAATTTTTTACCCACAGGCTTAACTCCTCTGGAAGACATTTTTGACTCTAATGATATCTCAAGGAAGCCTAAAATGCAGCCTTTAAATGCAGAAATTGAGGACTGTAATATAGGAACTCAGCGAAATCCTAAAATGATAAAATTGTCTAAATTTTGCCTCCGGACCAGAAGCTGAAATATATTGAACTTTTCAAAGAATTTCAAGATTTTTTTGCATGGAGTTATGAAGATCTCAAATCCTATGACACTTTTGTCATCCAACATACAATACCCCTAAAAGAAAATCAAAAACCTTTCAAGCAGAAGCTGAGAAGGGTTAATCCTGTACTCCTCCCTCTCATTGAAAAAGAAGTCAAGAGAATGTATGAAGTTGGGATAATTGCACCCATTAGATTTTCAGAATGGATCTCAAACCTAGTAACCACTAGGAAGAAAACATGAGAAATAAGATTGTGTGTTGATTTGAGAAATCTGAACAAAATCTCTTTAAAATACCACTACCCCTTACCTAAAATGGACCATATTTTACAAAGGGTAGTAGGTGCTTCTAGAATTTCATTGCTAGATGGATTCTGAGGTTTCAACCAGATTCTAGTTCACCTTGATGATCAAGATAAGACTGCTTTTAACACACCTTGGGGAACCTTTAAATATGTAAAAATGCCATTCGGACTAAAGAATGCAGGGGCAACCTTCCAGCGTGCAATGGACATAGCTTTTGCTAAGAAAATTCATGATTTCCTAGTCATATACCTAGATGATCTCACTGCCTTTTCCAAATCAGATCAAGAACACCTACATCATCTGAGACAAGTGTTTTTAATCTGCAGAAATTATGGTATATCACTAAACCCAAAGAAACCATTGTTTGGTGTAGAAGAAGGTAAACTATTAGGTCACATAATCTCAAGAGATGGCATAAGAATCGATCCATACAGAATACAAGCCATTCTGCAAATTCCTCACCTAAGAAATATCAAAGAACTTCAAGCTTTCTTAGGGAAGATCAACTTCTTGAGAAGATTCATACCCAACCTGGCTGAATTAATTAAACTACTGAGAAACATGTTAAAAAATGATTCCAAAGTAAAATGGACAACAGAAGCCAAACAAGCATTTGAAGAAATCAAGATGGCTCTGACTAGAACACCAATCCTTACAAGCCCGAAATTTGACAGAGACTTTATAATCTTTTCATTTCCATTAGAAAATAGTATTGTTGCTGTCCTACTACAGAAAGATGACCAAGGACATGAAAAGTCCATAGCTTTTTTCAGCAAAGCACTAAGGGATGCATCTCTTAAATATCAAATCATGGAAAAACAGGCTTATGCCCTTGTAAAAGTTATTAAGGACTTCAGAGTTTATATCTTATATTCTCATGTAATAGCTTATGTGCCAAACATTGTTGTCAAAGATATCCTAACTTATGAAGGAATTGAAGGCAAATTAAACCAACAAAGCTGATAAAAGGACAAGGATTAGCTAAACTTATGACTGAAACCAATTTTCAGGCCCTTGACATAAATGAACTGGATAATGAACAGGAGATGGCGACTCCATAGATCAATCAAGCCTTCTTACAATCACCTTGGTATGCTGACATAATTTATGTATTGTTAAACCTGCAGGCTCCTCCAGGGTTATCCAGGACTAAGAAAAGATTTCTGAAAATGAAAGCCTCAAAATTTTGTGTTTTAGATGATGTTTTGTTTTCGAAAAATCATGAAGGCATTTTACTAAATTGCTTAACAGAGAATGAAACTGACAAAGTGTTGAAAGAATTTCATGCAGGGGATTGTGGTGGACATTTTTATTGGAAATCAACTGCTGATAAAATCCTAAGGGCTGGATTTTATTGGTCCACTCTATTTGCTGATGTAAAAAAGTTTGTGACTTCTTGCCACAAATGCCAAATCTTTGAAGGCAAGAAGAAGCTTCTACCTCTGCCCCTCAAGCCAATTTCCAATGAAATACCATTTCAACAATGGGGTTTAGAATTCATTGGGGAAATTCACCCTCCATCCTCTGGCCAACACAAATGGATCCTTACTACCACTGATTACTTCACCAAGTGGATAGAGGCCATTCCTTGTAGACAAGCCAATGATTCAGTGATCATGCAATTCCTAGAAACTAATATCATGTCTAGATTTGGCTGTCCTTAAAATATTATAACAGATAACGTTGCTGCTTTTAAATCCAAGAGAATGATCAATTTTTGTCATAAGTACCACATTACCTTAGGTCACTCCACAACCTATTACCCTCAAGGTAATGGTTTAGTTGAGTCATCCAATAAGAGCTTGATCAATATCATTAAGAAATTATTGGAAGAAAACAAGAAAAACTTGCATAAAAAGATTATCAATGCACTTTGGGCAGACAAATTGACTACAAAGAGATCCATTGGAACAAGACCCTATGAATTGGTTTATGGCATGGAGGCTAGATTCCCTTCATCTTTGGGAATCCCTGTAATAAAATTGTTACAAGAAGTGCAGGCAGAACCCAATGACATTCAGAGAAGAATAAATCAGACTATTCACTTACAACAGATCAGAGAAGAAGTATATCAGAGATCTCAAGTGTTACAGGAAAAGCTAAAGAAGATATTCGATAAAAGGACTAAGGCAGAAGATTTCTTCATAGGAGACAAAGTACTGAAATGGGATTCCAGAAGGGAAGATAAAGGAAAACATGGGAAGTTTGACTTCCTATGGAAGGGACCTTATACTATTCAGACATCACAAGGAAACAACACCTATTTTTTAAGAACCCTGGATGGCACAGAAACAGAAGATGGACCAGTCAATGGTCGAATGCTCAAGCAATATTTTGATCCAGTTTGTTGATATATCAGCAGTCTAATTTGTACATAAAAATGTTTACTTTCTGCAGTTCAATACAACAATAAGATAGGAAAGAATATCTAGGGAACTTTAAGAAAAAGTCTAGGAACTGTGCCACCTTTTTGTGTTACCTTTTTGCTTCAAACAAAAGCTGAAGAGGAAGATTTGGGAGCTCTAAATATCAGAAAAAACATTAATACAGACTATCCCAAAACAAAGCTGCAATAGTTTGAATGAGCTTATCAGAAATGTATATATGTTGCAGAGGTGCAATTTTGTTACTTACAACAAAAGGGAAGTTTCAAAATATAGCAAGGAATGTACATAAGGCCATCTGACCTACTGTTCTTGACTTTTCACCAGGGAAAGCCATCCCCAAGTGGTGCCAGTGTTATGCTCCTATACCAATAGGTTACATATTTCATGATTGACTAGTGAAGTTCCAAATATGTTCATCCTTTCTCTGCTGTAAAGGTTCCATATTTTGAAAAGAAATGAAAAAATTTAAAAATGAAAAGAGGGTATGCCCTAAAATAAATATCAAAGGGAAAAAATAATGAAATGGTCGAGAAAAAGGAAAAAAATGAACTCCAAATGAAAAGACCGGGAAAGTGTGCTAGTCCAAAATGCCACTACTGTTCCATTTTTGAAGAATTTCATTGTGTGCAGTTGGTTGATTCATGTCACATTTGATGGATGGCCAAACAGTGTAATCTTGGCCAAATTCATGTTTAAATTTCTTGTCTTAGAGATAGAGAATGAAACTTGTCCAAACTGTTCAATCTTGGCAGGTAATTAGCTAGGTAGAGAAGCAAAGGGTCTCAACAGCTAATTCTGAGCCCTTGGAAGAAATAAGGGCAAACTTAGATAGAAGGGCATCTGAAAGAAAAGAAAAGAGCAAGGGTTTGCTAGTTCAAATGCACCCAAGGAAAAAGGAAGAAAAATGTTAGGAACAGTAGGCTATGCAGGCAGTTTTGATGTTGCAGAAGTAGGTTTATGAGCAATTTTGTCTTTTGAAGATCATTCATCTCATGGATATCATAAAGTATCATGTCAACTATGTGGTCACAAAGCAGATGAAGAATGACTAATTTCCCTTCTCATTTCTCCAAAAAACAATTACTAACCTCCCCTCCAAGGACACTGAGATCTGCTCAGTGCTCCTAGTTCACTTCATTTCATGCAAAAGACTAAGTAAAAATATGTTTTTACTTAGGACATTAAAGCCACATTTCTTGTGTAAAAATGTTTTTCTTCCATTATACTAAGTTTCCAAAATTCATGACTTGGATCCCTTTTTCATTTCCCTAAGCCTAAGTTTCACTTTTCAAAATTAGTGTTCTGATTAAACCTACCTTTCATATTGAAATACTAACTTTATTATATAGCTCCTAAATAATATTTTCTTGCCCCTATAATATAAAATGCTTAAAAACCCGAAAAAAGGGTAAATATCCTGACCCCCGGCTTATTATAGCCATATGGTAATGTTTTTATGGGAGTTAACAGTTCATTTGGAGCCAATAACAACCCTCCGCATACATAAACCATGGAATTTATTTAAAATTTGGTTAAATAAATAACCAAACCGCTGATAACCAAAGGTTATACCAGCAAAACGTTATAAATTCGTTGATTTATATGGTGGGTCCCCGCGCCGTGGCCTCTGCCATATCCTATGCGCCACCAATCGTTGGATCTGGCCCTCAACATCCAACGGCCCACATGAATATCACGACCCCTCTGTTTGATGATTAGCGCCGGGGGATGGTGGTTTTGCCGCCGTACCCTGGGACAGGTGGCAGCCTCCCGCACTGCTCGCGGCCTCCCCCTCCAATACCACTTCTGCCCAAAAGCGGTGCAGGGGCCAAACCACTTACAGCTCATGTTCCCTTCCCGCTAACGTCACCCTTGCATTATCCACTGACGTCACAACCACATCAGCACTACGTCCATGCCAAGTCACCCCGCTACACGACAAAATACCGCGTCATGCTGACGTCACCCGACCGAAACGGGCCAAAACCCGCCAAAATCAATTTTTGTCAAAAAGGCATGAAAGAGTCATTTTCGATCATTTTTTGTTTGTTTTCTCTGTGCGACCTGTGCATGCCAATTTACGTCTAAGAGCAGTCATTCGACCACACAGTCCGCTTCCAAGCCAAAATGCTCCACAGTCCGGTCTTCCAGCTCAGTCCGCCACCTGCAAAGCGCACAGTCCACTGGATAAAACAGGTACTTACCTACATTTTGTTCTCGAAACCTGTTCTTTTTAGTTTCCTCTGCAAAGTCTCCAAAAACCCCAAATTTGAGTTAAATTCATCAAAATACCTGCAAGAGGCGCACCATAACCACTATTTTTGCCCATTTTACCAAGAAATCCCGCAAACTTCGTTTTTTCCCTGCAAAATTCACCCAGCAAGTTAAAAATCGAACCCACTGTGGTCTGCAATTCCCGGAAAAGACTCCCACAGTTGTCATTTTACCTATTTTATCGCAAAAGCCCAAATTTCAATTGAATCACAGGGAAGCGAGCAATGGAAGCTCCAGTGGCCCTGAACATTGCTCCCCTCAATGCACCTCACAAAGAGTTAGAGTGGTTGCCCTTAGCTGATAGGGATTTTCAAATACAGGACTTAACTGGTGACAAAAACCACCTCCAAGCATTCTGTGAAATCAGGAACAATCACCTAAGTAAAACTGATCTCTATGGGATATGGGAATCGAATTTGCCCAGATACTACCTTCCCTCAATAAACGTCTTCCCAGATGTTATCCACCTGTGTTGTGCCAATTATCAACCTACTCAAAGAGCAGCCATGTCTCCAACTGGAGCTATTGTTTTTTATATAACTCCTGACTCAATCAATGAAATGCTACACTTCAAACCTAGTCACCCTCTGGCTCCTCTTTCCATGGGACATTTGGTGGATGAAGGCTCTAAACTATCCATTGCAGAAATAAGCCAAATTGTCAAGTTGTTTATGAGACCAGATTGCCAGCCCAGAGAGCCACCTCCTTTTCACCATGTGTGGTTTAATGAAGCTGTAAGATTCATCATTGATATGATATCCTATGTTCTGGGATTCAGGACAAGTGAATATGTTGATGAGATTATCTTAGCTTTGTTGTCCCTATTTATCCTAGGACATCCTCCTGTTGTCAAATATGACTTTGCTACTTTCGTTGCGAACAAGATCTATAAGCAATTCATAAATCTAGACCGAGAAGGAGTCTTCAAGTATACCTCTATAATATCATTTGTTCTTATACTATCGAATAGATAGTTTTCAGTTTCCCATTAGAAAGTTGGATTCTAAAGGAGAAAGGAGGTCTGTGATCTTTTGGACCTCAGTCTTCCATGAAGTTCACAACTCTCCTTACATTTACAACAATGTAAACTTTGAAACATGAACTATAAACTCAAAATGAGAACTCTGCCCAAAAATCCACGAAAAAACATGAAAAACACTGTTAAAAACGAAAAGTGTGTATATTAGAATGATGTTTTTTTTTTTGGGTCAATTTTGCACATGTTTTAAAAATGGTGGTGAGAACGAATTTTTTGTGCAAAAATTGTGCAAAAAACAACCTGAAAATGAAAAGTGTTAATAATGGAACGATGGATTTTTTTTTTTAGGGTCAATTTCCAACATTTTAAAGAAATGCAAGTAAAATCGAATTTTTATGTGCAAAAATTGTGCAGAAAACACCTTCAAAACGAAAAGTGTTGATGCTGGAATAACACTTTTATTTTTTTTGTAAATTTTCAACATTTTAAAATAATGGTGTAAAAGATTTCGTTATGACTTCGAAAAACATTAAAATTTCAAAAAAGTAATGAAAACATAAAATTAAAAATAAAAACAATGAAAAAAATAAATAAATTTTGTTAAATATGTTTATTGTATTTAAAAAAAGACAATTTATTTTTTATTTCAGAAAACAATTTTATCGGCCACTACCCTCACGAGCGGTTAGGCGGTGGCTATTTGATCCCGAGAATCGAATAGCCATTTCCCGGCCACCCCCACAGGTGGTTGGGCGATGGCTATCCGATTCTTGGAATCAGATAGCCATCACTTAGCCGCTTGTGGGGGTTACCGAGTGGTGGTTACATGATTCTCATAATTGGATAGCCACCACTCGACCGCCCATTGAGCGGTGGCTATCCGATTTTGAGGATCAGATAACCACCACTCGACCACCCCCACAGGTGGCTGAGTGGTGGCTATCCGATTCTGAGAATCGGATAGCCATCGCCCAACTCCCTGTGGGGGTGGCTGGGAAGTATCTATTCGATTCTCGAATCAAATAGCCACCGCCCAATTGCTCGTGGGGGCAGTGGACGATAAAATTGTTTTTTTAAATAAAAATTTAACAAAATTTATTTTTTTTATTTAAAAAAACAATTTTATCGGCCACCACCCTCACGAGCGGCCGAGTGGTGGCTATTTGATTATGAGATCGAATAGCCACTTCCTAGCCACCCCCACGGGTGGTTGGGCGTTGGCTATCTGATTTTTGGAATCACATAGCCACCACTCAGTCACTTGTGGGGGCGGCCAGGTGGTGATTATTTGATTCTCAGAATCAGATAGCCACTGCTCGGCCGCTTGTGGGGGCGGTCGAGCTGTGGCTATCCGATTCTGAAAATCGGATATCCACTTCAAGGGCGGTCAAGGGGTGGTTATCCGATTCCGAGAATCGAATAACCACCACCTGAACGCCAATGGGGGTGGTTATCTGATTCTCGGAATCGAATAACCATCGCCCGACTGCCCATGGGGGTGGCTATTCGATTCTCAGAATTGAATAGCCATTGCCCGGATGCCTGTGGTGGTGGCTATCCAATTCTTGGAATTGAATAGCCATCGCCCGGTTGCCCATGGGGGTGGCTATCTGATTCTGGGAATCGGATAGCCACTGCCCAGCCACCTGTGGGGGTCAGGCGGTGGCTATCTGATTATTGGAATCGAATAACTACCGCCCGACTGCCCGTGGGAGTGGCTATCTGATTCTTGGAATCAGATAGCCACCGCCTAGCCACCCCACGGGCAGACAAGCGGTGGTCATCTGATTCTGAGAATGAGATAACCACCGATTGACTGCCCATGGGGGTGGCTATCCGATTCTCAGAATCAGATAGCCATTACCCAACCGCCCATGGGGACGTGGCCTTGGGTTGCAGAGCTATGTGCAGATATATTTTTTAAACTTTTGATCGTAAATATATGTTTTTTAAAGTTTTTTATATTTTTTTAAAAATTGAATATATATATATATATATATATATTTTTTTTTATTTTTAAATGGTTTATTTTTTTAATTCATATATATATATATATATATATATATATATATATATAATTTAAAAGTTTTTTAGGTTATATTATTTTAAATTTTTAATTTTTTTTTTTTATTTTTATTTTATTTATTTTTTAATGTTTTTAATCTTGATTTTATAGTTTTTTAGATTTTTATTGGCTTTTTTTTTCTTTTTTTTATTTAGTTTGTTTTTTTTTGTTTGTTTTTTTTTTTAAGCTTTAGTTAATGATTTTTTTTTTTTTTCTATTTTTAGTTACTTAATTTATTAGCATTTAAAAATTTTTTTTTTTCGGCCAACTTTTTTTTTATGGTTTTATATATATTATATATATATATATGTATATATATATATACCTTTATATGTTTTTTTTGCCTTTTTTTTTAATATAATTTATATTTGTTTTTTTTTTGTTTTTATAAAAAATTTAAGTGTCAAAATTTTGTGAAATTTTTAGAAAAATAGTTATTTACATTTCACACATTAGAAAATTTAAAGTAAAAAAATAGGTCTTTTAAAAAAAGACCCTGATGTAGAATCACCACTTTTTTAAATCAACATGCATATTACTAACATTCTAAAACGTAATGTACATAAAAAAATTTAAAGTGCCAAAAACTATGCTTTAAAAAAAATATGTGTGTTCTGCATCCCCCTTTTTCAAAATCGAGTCACTCTTTTGCAATGTCTATGAAACGGATAACAGTATCAGTTCTCGTTTCAAAGTTTACATTGTTTTACTGTGAGTTCATTGATTTGTTTATACATCCGGTCTCCTCTCTGCTGATGAGAACTCCTCCTCCCAGACTCTCTGATGACATGAAGAAAATTTTACAGCTCTCCAAAAGCTACCAAATAGGTGACTGGTACTTTTACCAAAATCACACTGAGATCAGGATATATGGCTGTGAGTTGTGCCCTTATAAACTGCCAAAATATGTGCCTATGAGACTCTTTGCTCTTGAATACTTCAGGCAATTTATCAACTCAAATTTGACTCACTTTCATAGTGAAAAGAAAAAATCCCAGCTGAAATTAAGAAACCAGTTAGGCCCCTTCATTATTAATAAAAAGGAAGGATGAGAAGATGCTGAAAAGATATTGGGTGAGCAACTCAAATTAAAGAGGAGCTTTTGGTGGGTACCCTATGACCCAAATGGGTTTATTTGTGAAAGAAAAGTAAAAAATAGGCTATCAACCTATATTCATTGTAGGATCCCTGAGATAGAGCAATTTTCCAATCAAAATGAGTGGGTAGAGGGCACATTAACTGAAGAACTCACTAAGGAAGAAAAGATGGCACAAGCAATGAAAAATCTTGAAAAGACTCTTGACTTGAAATCTTTTGGACAGGTCTCTTTCAAATTGCCTCAGCAAATCGGAGTGGGCACATCATCTGCTGAAACTTCACAGCAACCTGCCCAAGAAATCACAACATCCAAAGGCAAAGAGGTGTTGGATTCACAACAACACATAATGACAGATCAGCCGGCATCATCAAAACAGCAAGGCCAAGGACAAATTCCTCCTGTCGAGACCAAAGCACCAGAGGTACCAGCATTACAGACTCCTCTAAATGAGGAAAGGGGCAAGAAAAGGGATAGAGAAGAGACTACACCTGTAAGTAGACCAGCAGAGCAAATAGAGGCAAAAAGGCAGAGAGTGAATCCTCTAGCTAAAGAGGAAATTATTGAGGAAACCATAGGAAGCATAAGAGGTGAGAGGGCAACCGGCCCATAGACATCCCCAATGGTGGAAACATCTACTAGCTCTCATAGGCAGGAATTGGAGAAGCAGCATAGTGTGGAAGTCTCCTCCACAAGGTCGCAAAGCAAACAACGTTTTGACACCAAAAAAACATTCACAGACATCAAGGCCCAGAATGAGCCAATAAGACTGCAACTTTATGATAAATTTCTCAAGATGACCCCCACCAAACAACAAATATTACTGTCTACATATGACATTAAGGAAGAGAAGATGATCTTAAGTCACTTTATGCCCAAATTGCAACATCCACAGTCAGTTGTAGACTATATTAGAACAAATCTGGAAGTCCTTGCCAAAGACATTCATCCTATGGACCAAATCGAGCTACATAAGCAAACTAGTGAGATGGTCTACTCTACATTGGCAGGTAAGGCCCAGCTAGATTTGGAAAAAGCATATTCTTTAGCCAAGGACAACAGGATAAAGTCCTTGGAAAACATTATCATTGAGCTGGGACATGATCCCAAGGATTCCAAGGGGATAAAAGCATTGATGAAGAAAAAGGAAGATGATATTGCTTCCCTCAAGAAGCAATTGAAGCTACCGATTACTATGCATCCACAAACCACAAAGGTTGTGCAAGAAAAAGCAGAAGAAGACATGATGGATTTGCTAATGAAAATGAATCAAAGACTAAGTGAGACAGAGCAGGCTTTGGAGAAAGCTTTACAAGATAAACAGGGAGAGTCAACCTCCCAACCACCTCAAATAAACCCAACAGTCAAAACTGCTCCTCCTACAGATACAACAACAGTGCCTCCCGCTGTCCCAACAACATCAACATCAGCTACAGGTACATAAGCGACAACAACAACAACAGGCAGCAACACTACCATGACCACCGAGGAATTGATAAAGGCTATGGAGGATTTAAAACTCCAAGTGTCAAAACTAAAGGAGGCCAAAGAAAAATTGGCTAAACTTGAAGTGAGTTATGACAAATCTAAAATGACTGTGGCAGAAAAGACAAAAGAGGTAAAGGCATTAGAGAACAAAGTAAAAGAATTGGAAAATGACCTCTCTTTAGATAAACCTTTGGGAGAAATCAGAGGCATTTTGTGGGCTAACATCAGTGAATCCATTAGTAATATATGGACATCCATTCAGGTTATGTAAGAACAGATGGACTTGATAGCAGCGACCCATGAGGAAATTCAAAAGGCCAGAAATTTATTGGGACATAAGCCCGAACAGGCCAATAGGCTAATCCATTATTTGAACACTAAAACCAGGGAAGAACTAGCAGCATTGAACATAAGAGACATGACAGGCACCATCCTAACAATCAAAAGAGTTCTGACCATGAGAACCCTGATACAGAATTTGGAGAGGAAGAGCCAAGACATGCAAGTGGAGGTTAATTATTTTGTAGACAAATTTGCAGTTTTGCAGGAAAAGGGCTTGCGTAGCCTGGTGGGAAACAATGAATGCCTGTTGAGACAAGCCGAGTACAAGCTCAGGTTGAATAGATATGCTGCTGATTAAGCAAATACATCATCACGTACTCCAACAGAGAAGACCCTTCCATCTGGCCAAACTCTTTACAGTAACTTGGAAAATCTATTTTATATAGAACATGAAGTGAAACATCTTTTTTTCAGTCCAGCCTAACTTCTATAGGTACACAGACGCAGATGAGACTTTGATAAAACTACAAAGACATCAGTTACCAGAAGAACAGTGGTGGCAAAGTATGTTGGAAATCCTGTAGGTGAGTTTCAAACTTTTTATTTCCCTAGGATACAACAGATATCATAAAAGCGGATAAAGGGAATGGGTGAGAGTCTCGTGGAGTTGCAGTCTATTACATCAAAGTTAAATGCCCCGAAAAAGCTATGCCTGCCGCACGGAATGTCAGTGAAGCATCCACCAGCCGACTCACCAAGCAAACAGTCAACGTACCTTACCAACTGAGCGAGCAACACAATAGCATTTACTTCTGCATTTATTTCTCCCTGTTTCCAAGACCATTTACTTCTCCTGTAAAGTAGATAGAAGAAGTTATTACTAAGATATTATCTCTTTGAGATATTTTGTAAACATTTTTGTACAAATATCTCCCCCAGCGAAGTATTAGGGGTTGGTGATACATTTCTGGAACTGCGATGTAAGTTTGAAAACTCTTCTGAATAAAAGGTTGCTGGAATGCGTTGTTGCTGAACTCTGGTTGTGGAATTGATGGTAGAGGACTATGTTGCAGAATTCTCGAATTATTTCATGAATCAACAAGTCTTTCTAACTTATGTTTTACAGTTTCAGTATTTTTATATATCATCTATGTTCATGATCTAAATAACAGTGAAAAAGAATAACCCAAAACTTGCTTAACTGCACTCTGTGTTCAATCTCTGTCATTCTTTATGTTTTCTTCAGAATTAGCATAAGCAGGAATTCTTAACTGCTCCCTAGCAATATTCATCCACTTTCCCTCTGTCGGCATGATGAATGATTCTTAGTTGCCCTTCATCCCCTGACCCCATCTCACCTGATTTCAGCTTACAATTTGTTTCATGGGTGATTACCTTGCTCTGTAGTACCACCCTCTGTCAAAGAAACCATCTCCAACAGTTCATCTTCATAGACTCCATTAGCCCAATGGACTAAACTTCTCATAAATACACCTCTGTTATATTGAATGTCACCATCCAAAAATCAAACAAACCCTTGTACTTCACAACTAGCCTAATATACCTCAAAACAAAGCTAAATTATAAAGAGAGAGCCGTCTCTGGATGCAGATTGGCTAGAATCTGTGTCTAAAAGATTGGTCTGTGGTTACCTCGGTCGTATTCCCTCCTTAGAATTTTCCTGGGGAACAACTTGAGTGATAACACCACATAAATGGCTCGATCGAGGGTTTACCAAACCCTTGATCAAGCTATTTAAATTTCAAATTTAGGGGCTCATCGAGTGCTTTAAGTACTCGACGGAGCCTCTTAAGTCCTAAATTAGTGATTTTAGTAGCTCTTCTGCAAAATTTTCCACACCTCCATTTTGTACCCTAGCGGACTTAGGACCAATTTTGTCCTCAGGTGGTGGAGTTGATCACATTGGATTCATGAAGGAATCCTCTGCCAAATGGCATATGAGTTTGACATTTTGAAATTCATATGATATTGTTCATCTAATTTCTTTTAAACATAATGCTTGAATTTTTTTTTAACCGTTTTAAAGAGGTTTAATAAAAAGTCAATATCGTAAAATATACACAATTTTATCTATTTATTTTCAATACCACTATGTTCATTTATGATTCCTCTTCAAAAGGGTACTTTTGGTTTTTCGATTTATTTAAATAGTTGAAGACAACCTTATGTGAACACGTGTCTACAAAATGGAATTGAAATATTACTTCGTCGACTTCGAAAGTAATAAAATATATATTTTTTCATTAAAAATAAATAAATAAATTGTTATGGAAATCTCAGCTCTCTCCGTGTAGATCATGCTCATATATATGTTCTTTTAAAAATACACATTTTAAACTAAGATATGCTATGTGAACACAAACATACCTCTTAAGCTGTGTGAGAATTTGCAAGGACATTCATGTAATAGACAATTGACATATTATACGACACTAAATATTTTTGCAAAAAATACCATTAGGAAAACAACATAATTCTCCACAACTTGTCTTTTTACTCTAAATCAAAATTCACGCTGCTTATATGAATTTTGAGGGCTTCAATTTGATAAAAGAGGAAAAATTTGAAATTTTGTCACCTCATTTGGCCTAAAAGTGTAACCCATCTTCATGCTTTCACCTAGAAAAACCACATTTTTCTAGAAAGGAGAATCATGGGTCATCTAGCATCAAATCAAATTATTTTCGTCAATTGCATTCCGAATATAATTGCATGGTGAATTAATATAGCCTCCTTATCATGAAAATTTGATTAACATTACCCAAAAGTATGCAAAATGAGTATGGTGTTGGTGTTTAGTCACTGTCAAAACATTGGTAAATGATATGAATTGACATAGTGGAGTTAAGATCATGTTTGATGTTCTCGTGGACTATAAAATCTGTAATTTTTGTTATTTGAAATCATTTCCAAATTTCCCATTAGTAGTGTTTTATATATTAATATGCAATAGAAACAATGTAAATTTTGAAACAAGAACTATAAACTCAAAACATGAACTCTAGCCAAAAAACCCCGAAAAACATGAAAAACAGTGCTAAAAACGAAAAGTGTGTACATTGGAACAATGAACTTTTTTTAGGGTCAATTTTCAACATGTTTCAAAAATGACAGTGAAAACAATTTTTTTTGTGCAAAAATTGTGCAAAAACACCCTGAAAATGAAAAGCGTTGATATTGGAATGATGACATTTTTTTAGGGTCAATTTTCAATAGTTTTTAAAAATGCCAGTAAAACCGAATTTTTATGTGCAAAAATTCTGCAAAAAACACCCTCAAAACGAAAAGTGTTGATGCCGTGTAATAACACTTTTTTCTTTTTAGGGTAAATCTTCAACATTTTGAAATAATGGTGTAAAAGATTTTATCATGACTCCAAAAAACATTAAAATTTCAAAAGAATAATGAAAACATAAAATAAAAAATTAAAACAAAAATTAAAACAATGAAAAAAAACAAAAAAATTAAAAACAATAGCAAAACATAAATAAAATATATTTTTAAAAC